>OMLM01013962.1:7423-69707 GCA_900302695.1 Helostoma temminkii | reverse complement strand
ACTCTTCAGCAGCCATACTGTAGCTGTAGTAATCCTAGTAGCCAATTGTTTTTTGCATTGTCAGTTGCTGTGGAAAAAAACAGTTTAGCTGGTGTAGCTGAATGTTTATGTACAGCCCTTGTTTTAACACTGTGCCAACATTGGCCCATTCACCCATGTTGCAAGATCAGCCTCCTATTTTGTGCAGCATGCATGATGTCCTAACAGTGGAAGACTCCATAGGTACCTGGATACAGCCTGAAGAAACCTGTAGAGCTGCCAAAGTACTGCCATGTGAGAGTTGGATCCTTCTTGAAGTTATCAATGAACACATCATTCAGAGCCTCAGACATATAGACTCCATTCAGAATATCTGTATCTGTAGAAAAGGAGAAAAAAATGAAACTAAAGTGATATTCCACTGGCAATAAAATTAATTAAACAATATGTGCAATGGAGTGTGGACTTTGTGTGCACGTTACCTCTATTGTAGACATTAGTGGGGACTTGTATGTTACTTTGTTCTGTGTTGACGGGCAGTTTATTGAAGTGTTCATTTGGCTCCAGAGGGAATTCTCCTCCAAGAGGCAATGGGTTCCCATCCTCATCCACAGTGTTGATCAGCATGGAGTTATAATAGTCAAACTAGATGGAGAAATAGCAGATTTATGGGTTTATTTATGGATTTTACAAACAAAGTCACAAACTGTTCATTACATGAACAATCAAGTATTCTTATAATGAAACATTTTGTCATATACCTGCAGTGACTCATTGTACTCATGGTACAAATCAGCATCCTCTGCTGCTTCTGCTAACCTCTGCAATAAATTACAACAGGTTAGGAAGACACACTGCTAACACGCTGTCATTGCTCATGTAGAAAGGATGTTCAGCGCTACACTGATGTTGTAATTGAAAATGAGTGATGACAGAGAGTGTGTTAATACCTTCACAGACTTCATCTTCCTCCCAAGCATCTCTTCCATCTCTTCTGCAAATTTCTTCACCAGCTCTTCTCCATTCACCTCCTCCATCTTCACCACACCCTCAATATCCTTGTATTTCTTCAAAACAGACACACTTACCTCAGTAACACAGTATTTTTTTTTAAGTAAACATTATGTGTGAAAAACTTAACTGGAGTACAGGTATGTCATTCATGTAAATAAACATAACGTAAACATGCATGGGTATAAACACAATGTATACTAATCATACTAATACTCATACTAATACTATATTTGAGTATACTGTATTACCCTGACTTTATGTAATAAAATTGCTGGAAAATTTAAATGTAATTAAGTTACATGAAGTCAGTGTTTTAAGCATTATTATTATTATTATTATTATTATTATTATTATTATTATTATTATTATTATTATTATTGTTATTATTATTTGAGTGAATCCACAAATGACACAGTGATGCCACAGTAATAGCAGTATTCCCTGATTGAGATCTGTGAATGTTTTAATGAGTTAACAGTGATTTAGATCTAGTGGGATCTATAGATTAGGATCATTACATGCAACAGCTTTTTCCAAAAATAATTAATCAAAATGAAAAACATAATGTTTTATTGCTTATGTTTTGTCTGGATGCTAGTGGCTGGAGCGTTTGTCATCATGTATACACAAATTAAAGCAGCTACATATTGTAAATGTTTGGTTAACTAATGATGGTAAGTTGGTAATCAAAACTAAATTAGACAAAATGAGAGGATGATCACAAGCTCACTCAGAGCCAACTGCAAACACCAACTGAAAGCAAAAGTAAAGCTCCAACATTTTTATGACGTTCAAAATATAAACTAAAACCCTCAATACCATATCCGGTTTACAGAATCACTAAATGTTCCACAGATAATGAGACAGTAATCATCTGGACAGATCTGGGTGATAAATGTCTTCTTGTTGCCAGGATTCAACTTATACACTGGCTAAATAAATAATGAAGTCTGTAATTAGGGGAATATGTCTACATTTTACAGAAATACTGCTATTACTGTTAATTTTACTGCAGCAATCACTACGACTACTGTACTAGTCCTACTACTATTACAGTATCATTTTACTGCTGGCTGCTTGATCAAGTTAGGCGCTTTTGCTTTTGTTTCTAGCACCTTGACATTTAGGTTTTTCACAGTTAAAAGTGTGTGGTAAAGATAAAGATACACAGTGTAGAGAGAGAAGGTCAGTAGGTGCATACTTCTATGAATACTTGTGAGTATGTGTGTGGCAGATGGTGAACCAGCCTGCTAGGGTTTTCTAAGGGATGGCAGGCACAGGAAAGCACATCCTAATTACTAACAAATACACTCATAGTTACATACACACACAGATGATCTCCTCTTGGGTTTCTATCATAACTCACACAAATGAACACAGTTTGATTTTCAGCTCAACCTCAATAAGCTGCAGTGTGCTGGCATTACATTTTCTACTTGTGTACTGTTGAAGCACAATGCACACGAAGTGTGTGCCAGTGCATTTGTGATAGTAAGTACACCATCAGAATGGTCTCCAGGCCATGTGCAGATGGCAAATGCTGATGTAGCAGGGGGTGGGAGACGGATTCAGACTCCACCCATCTCAGTGGGATGTGATGATGTCATGTGTGTTATAACCAGCTCTCTCTATTACTGTGAAGTCCTTCTGTCTTTCTGCATTTTTGTGTCTTAGATCACTCTCATCGTCGTTGTCTTTACAATTTGCCAGTAACCTAATTATAAAATAGCTATAAAAGGTATAGCTACACATTATACTTGTTTCATCTGGTGTGGTTACTGTATAGATGATAAATCAAAGGGATTAAAACATCAGGATTTATTAATGTATGAATGTGGGTGGTTTCTTACCTTCTGTAGAAGTTTAGCTCCAGAGTATCGTGCAGACAGGGCTGCTATCTCTTTACCAAAGGACACAGCCCATTGCTGCACCCTGGACACACAGTAAACATAATCAGTGACAAGTAGTCAAAGACGTAAAATATATGTATGAAAACACAGAACTAAAAATAAAGGTAGAAACCCTTTATTAAAGATGAATTGCAGCTATGACGCCTGGTAATATAGCCAACATATAAAACCATTAGCTACAACATGGGTGTGAGAAACCTTGTGGTAAATATTTGAATCCTTTACTGACATTTTGGCAAATTAACTTGGACATTATAGACAAACAGAATGGCTGTCTGCTTTTCTAATATTAATATTAGTATTTTAAATATTAGTATTTAAGTTATTATGCTTTTCAGGGTAATATTTGCAAATTCAGAAAATAGTAAACGTGCATTGCGATAAATTGATTAAATACTGTATATCCAGATCAGATTAAATCAATAATTCTCTTAGTTAAAACCAATGCTGAATCAATCATGTTTAGTAAAGTACTGAGCTTTCTCATATTCTGTTTGAAAAAGATCCTAATACTAGTATGAGTTGAGGATGATCACAAAAGTACACAGGCAGATCAGATGTTATAAGGTCATCCAGCTTTCACCAATAACAGATTACTGTGAAGGTAATAGTAAAAGCTGATAGAGCTGATAGTCTGCCAGGTCAAAGGGCCATGCTGTTCTCAGTAACATGCAGTAATTCTTCAAATCCTCTATGTGAATGCGGCTGAGGTACAGTAACAGGTTAGAGAGTAGACAGGATGTGACAGATGGTGCAACCAATGGGGAGTCAGCCAGCTCACTGCTAGTCACCAGGTAAGGTAACAGCTAGACTGCCAGCCTCAGCACTGAACACTTGCTGGTAATTTATTGACTTGTTGATATACACATTGCATAAGTATTTGTTCATTAATAGAAACTGCTGCATTGTAAAGATTCTTCTTAAAAGCAGTTTAAGGACTTTCAAAAATTCTTGACTCTAATCTTAAAATAAAAGTCTGAAAAAATGTTTGACTATCTTAGAATTCAAGTTGCAAATTCTTCTCACAGCAAGGTATAAAATTAGTTGTTGTGATTAGTTTATATGGTTTATGAAATTCCAAATAAGACATATCTGTTTGTGCCAAAGTCAGGCCCACTTACTTTGTGAGTTGCTGAACAAAATATGTGTCAGTGCCATTGTTGCAGAACATTGGCTCTAAAGATTTGACCTTTTTGGCCTAAAATGTTCCGGTCAGGGACCCACTGACTTACAGCACCAAAGGGACCCTGCTGCTAAAACTTCCCCAGGCAGAGTGAAACACTTTGGGCTCGGTGACCTGTGTTGGCTGACTGAACCCTGCTGTCTCTGGGGTTTTAATCTCCCTCAGTCACACCAGCAAGTGACAGCACACATCCACTAAGCTGTACAAGTACAAAACTCACATAAGCTAAATATAACCTGAACTGCATATGCATCCATTGTTTTTTCAGATTTTGTTATAAAATAATAATAATAATGTAATAAATTGGTTGGGATAAAACTGGACTGACCAATTAGAATATGAAGAGACAATTTCAAAGGCATCCAGTCAATAAACATTTGTGTTTGTCTGAGTTTTATTGTCCTCCTACTGTCCATTTTACTTTAACTCACACACATGCATGTTTGTCTCTATTCTACTGACTCTAATCTAACCTTAACCCTTACAACTAAATGCCTAACCCTAAACTTCATCCTAACCCTAACCAAAAACTAATTCTAACCTCAAACTCCCTCTTAAACCTCTTAACCCCAAAAATGCTCTTTGAATTTGTGAGGACTCTCTGAAATGTCCTCACAAGAATAGAATTTGAAGAAAAGTTGTCCACACAAGGAAATAAAGACATACACATGCTCACACTCACACACACACAAAGTTAATAGGCTACTGTGGACTGACAGCACTATATTGATCTGTTAGTGTTTTAGTCAGCAGGAGGTTTGAAAACTGTTCGGGGGAAAAGAGCCTTGTCTGGCTTCTGGAGAACAAACAAACACAGCATTTCATTCCCAAAAGAAATACCCAGTTGGGAAAAACTGAACTGCAGAAGTCTGGCATTTAGCAGTATATATACTCATCTGTCCGACATATGGGTTCAAAAATACTGCATGTGTGTCTACATAGATGTTATCAGGTACACTTGTTACACTTGTACTGTGCACTTGTTGAACCTTCTCAGCTATGTCTCAGCTGGTATCCACATGAACTGTAGTTGTATCTTTGACAGACACATGCAAAAATTATATTTGAATTTGTATTGTGCAAACCTGTTTGTAGCTTTATACTGACATGAACTGAATAAAATGGTTCCTTCTGATGGTTCAGTATCTGGAGGTAAAAGGCCAGTGTCAGGTTTAGCCGGTGCAGTTGTAGGCCTACTCACGTTTCCGGTGAGATCTTCATTTGGCTGTCAACCATGAGGCACAGTGAACTGAGGAGGATAATCCACATCAGCATCATCAGTTTCCCTCTGCATGGCCAGATTCTGTCTGATTTACTGGCATTCCCAGCCCACAAATTCCAGTGCTCCATCACTCCAGCTGCTGAGATTTGCATCAGTCCAGGGCTTGTTGCATGCTGACTCCAAGAAGAAACAATGAAATTAGGACAGTGCACCTACCATTAAAAGTGCAACCACAGAGAGAGGCAAATGTGCAAGGTGCAATAAAGTAGCCTGTCACGTCACAGGGGCCAAATTGCTAATGGTTCCTTGGTTACAGGTGAGCGTGTAAGACACCCAGCAAGTACTAAGCTTGTATAAACTGCAATATAAAATAGAGCTTTGCTTGTTTTCTTACTCACTAGAAGAATATATCTGACAATTTGCCTAAAGATAAATGACACAGTTGTTTGCTTCTGTTATTTGGTCCAAAGTGTTTTGTTGAACAGAGCTGCCTGATGTTGATAAGAGTAGCACAGTAAACACAAAATAATAATAATAATAATAATAATAATAATAATAATAATAATAATAATAATAATAATAATTGTTATAAAAATCTGGCCCAAGAGTAAATCCAAAACGTGATCAGACTTAATTAGCAAAAGAATAAAACATTTGTCAACTTGCCGGTTGAAATAATCGTTACAAAAGAGCAAAGATCCAATCCACAGATTTTTGAAAGGCATTCATATAGAGTTCAAACACTGAGTTTTCCCAGAGAATTGAAAAGAATTATCACAGGAAAGCGCAACAATCCTTGGCAGTGAAGTACAGTCACAGAATTAAGACCCCATTGGGCTTCCTAGAATGACACTGAGAAGCCAGTCTTAAAAGCATCTTCTCTTGTGAGACAAATAGTTGAAACAATCCCATGTGCAGTCCACAATCACAGGATGCTAATTTAAAAGAAAGACAAGCCTAAAAGTAGGTTGCAGGAAGATTAAAATACTCATCCATCATTCAAAACAGAAGATTATTCTCTATGTCATGTTGTCAGGGCTTTAAAACTATTCCTGTTAGGCATGTGGCTCTGGAAAGAAAGTTCAAATATGACTCATAATGAATACAAAAAAAGTCTGCTTGATGATCTGATGTCAGCTGAGATGGTTTTCCCGGCATTCAAAAGACTCTAGAAGGGGTTTGTCTCCAGTGTCAAAGGTCACTTCTGCACACCAGGAGTCACAACAGAATCTCGCCATATTCCTACACGTCCCTCTCCACGCTCCTTAATCATATTTCCATTTCTCCCATCATCCACTTTTCTCCTCCCTACTCCCTCTACAGGATGCTAAGACAAAAGGAGTGTGACGAAAGGCTTGGGATGTCCCAGTAAACTTCTCACATGATGTCAGTCCTTGTAATCAGGTGAAGTTGTATTCTCAGTACAGGACTAACACATATTCTCAAATGAAATCCTGCTGTGCCTTCTGCTGACCTCAAATCCTCATGTGTCCAAAACCAAAAACATGTAGAACTGGAACACGAACACGCTACTGGATGCAGACAGAGATGTACAGAGCGATGGATGAAGGGATAGTGGGACTTCCTCTCTCTCTCTCTCTCTAGTGTGTATCTTTCTGATCTCGGGGACCAGTTTATACCATAATCCAGGCAGGATTAAACCCCTCCTCCCTCCTTTTCTCTCTCCATGCTTTTTACTCTCTCACACACTAGGACAAACAGTATCTCTCTGTCTTGCCCTGATCTTTCTCTAATGCTTTGTGATCCACAGTCTTTATAGTACAGATTTTTTTTTCTGTGATTTACTTCCTCTGTCTGCTTTAACTGAAAAACAGAAAGGATGACAATAGTAAGACTTATGTGACAAAAAGAGGAATGAGAGAAAAAGAGCAAAAAGGGGAGAAAGCGAAAACTGATAAAAAATAATACAGAAAGAAGGAAGAGAAAAATAACAGAGCAAAAGACAAAGGAAGAGAAGTGAGCTCTGGTGAGACATGATTTGACTGACACAGTTTTATACTATAAACATAGTGAGACACCTAGTGGACTCTCATCATCTCACACACGCAGAAGTGCTAAAAACCACAGACAGGGGACTGCAGCATGACTTTATTAACTCTATTAATGTGTCTTATATGGCAAATCAGTCTTTGAGTGACTGTAGCTTGAAAGATCTGCTCTTGTATAAAAGTATAAGTTTTAAAAGTATCACATTAATCTCACTATCCATTAATTACCATGACAGTAATTAAGGTTTAAATGTACTGAATGCTTATTTATCTTCCTGGGTCTGCCTACACAACATTTGTAAAAAGCCTGAATGTACAGTATATACTGTACATCTTCTGCAAATATCATTATAGTGAAATTGAGAAGTTATTTGGAAATTTAGTTTTGCTCATAAATAGATTTATAGTGAATGTTCTCGGCACCACTGAACTCAGTGTACTATGCCACATAAATGCAAGCCAAATAAAACCTTTAAACTAAAAAAATACACAGTTTCACTGTGTACATGCTGTATGTTGAGCTAATGTGTAAAAGATGTGTAAATGTATTTTATGGGATTTCGCACTGCACATATGAATTGGCCTTTGCTGATGTATACTGGTTAAGCATGTAAAGGTGTCTACACAGTTAAGGCTAATAGAAACTACAATACGTGTTATGTCTGTAAACCCGGAAAGATACAATTTACTATATGACAACAAAAAAAACCCTCAAAAAACCAAACAAAAAACTAACACTTGTATTCAGCCACGCTAGCATTGTGGGAAGATCTATTACAATGACAAATTTGTTTAAACAGTTTCTGTTACAAAGGTTTCTCACCTTTTTCCCTCCATCCAAAAAAAATAAATTGAAAATTATAGCTACAGCCAGTTTCTGCTCATAGTAAAACATTCATATTTTTAGTTTAATAATCTTGTCTTTATTGTTTAGTCTCAACTTACACAATACGCACCCCAAGTGACATTTTAAAGTGTGTTAGAGCAGAGGAGACATGATGTTGAAATAACAGCTAGAGCTCAAATGGGTTTTCTGCTGCTGGGCCCATTAAGCTGCATTTAGCTAAATACCAGCAGCACACTGTCAGACATAAACACAAACACACACAGATACACTGAACACACAATGTGAGGAAACTGCACAGCTACAAGAAGATAATATGAATATTCATATAAACATGCACAGATACACAATAAAACATCTGTTCATGCTGTTATGGAAATAAAAATGCAGCAAAACAATGAGGTACACAGTAATATGCAAAAAAGGCTCAAGATTAATAAAAAAACAGATAAGAGACTGACTGTAACACAAATCCACACACAAACAGAGACAAGCACACATGCATGCACATGCTGAATATATATCCTGTGTGTAACAGCTGTCAGGGTCCTCCTCCCCTAACTGACCCAGATCACTGGGAAGGGAGGAACTCTTAGTTTCTACATCCACCAATATGGATTCAACCCTTGACTTTTCTATTAGCAGATGAAGGATATTTGTCAGCTTTGTATAAAAATGTTCAGCCCACATACTAAGGACAATTTACTATTAAAAGTTATTAAGGTTGTTATATATATATATATATTGGGGTCCAAATTATTAAAAACACAGTAATGGCATTCCATTTTTACTAACACACACTTCTGTTTAATATTACAATATTGTATAGCATAGATGCTGTATAAAGCATGCTGTCCATGTTTACAACCTGCGCTGTAATTAAAGTTAAAATAATGATGGATATGGAGTGTGTCTATTTAATTAGTTTAAAAAAAAATTGCCACTTGGTGTCATGTATCCCTCAGAGACCTGAATACTGACCCTTATTGTTTCTCACTTTTCAAATCCTCACACGAAACGGAAAAAATCAAATACATTTAAAACCAGTTATCCTCAGGCACAACTGCAGCGAAAAGAAAACTCCGAGCAAGAGCTGTGTCACTCACCTGAACCACTGCAGAGCTTAATTATGGTCCCAGCTCGTCTTAAAGTGAAGCTTAGTGTGTGAGAAAAAAAATCACAGAAAATTTTATTCTGAAAATTCAGTAAGTAAAAAGATAAGATTTTATCATTAAGCAAAAGTTTCCTCTAGTTTAGAAACTCTTAACAACACAGTCTCTTGACTTTGATGCTCAGTCTCTGCTAAACTTGATACAGATGCTTCTCAACATCCTCCGCCTGAGAATGCAGTGGGAACAAAAGTGATTTGGACTCCTTGTACAAATTGGTAACTCCGCCTCTTTGGGCATAAGCAAGCACACACACACACACACACACACACACACACACACACACACAAGTCATTGATTAGTCTAAGCTAGCGCTAATAGTCAGCCCTCACTTTTAGCACCATCAGCTAAACCAATGGTCTGGAACCTCTTAGTCTCGGGGGGGAACTGTGTGTGTGTGTGTGTGATTCCTGACAAAACATCACGATCAGTGGGGACTACCAATAAGATCAATTTGTAATATGTATAAATGAATTTTAGTTAAACTTCCTGAGTTTTTTGGAATGAAAGTGTACGATACTATGAATATTAGTGAATATCAGTTTATTACAATATGACACAACACTGTTACATCAGTTAAGGAGGCAGGAAAGAAGGGAAAGAGGGAACGGCAGCCCACTTTCACAACAGTATAGAGGGAAGGAGACTCTGATCACCTCACGTTGTGTTTCCTACCATGGTTTGGGTTTTCAGCTGACATTATAGAGCCTTTAAGAACCCTAATGACAACACCACTTGGTATTTGAACAGACAGAATTTGTCACGCGCAGATAGCAAAACACACATGTGGACATCACAAATGTTCCAACACAAACACTGAAAGGAAGAGAGGCCAGAGAACTTGCTAATGGTTACATAGATTTTTCACTTGTCATGGTCCTTTTCATAGAATTTAAATAAACACACTGTATATATGGGGACCAGTGATTTACTGGTTGTTATCACTTTTGTCCAGACCACAGAGTCTACAGTCCTGGGAGATGACTTCATCTGAGGGTTTTTTTTTTCCTTCTAAAAAACAGTCCATTAATGAATTGACCAATTATCTGATTCATGTCCATACTTGTGGTTTGTTGTCAGTTCATTTCCTTACAGACAATGAGCACAGTTGTTGCACTGAGAATAACCCCAAAGCAAAGATCTGATATCACTGGTATTGAGGAAATGCATTATTTATTTGTCCTTTCTCAGAGTGAAAACAAAAACATTTTATCATTATCTTTCTTACAGGCAATCGGTGGTTTTATCAGCTGAAATATGATACATATTGCCTTGAGTTTTATAAAGATTTGACCTGAAGCTCAGTCGAAGGTACTTGTGTGATCTGTCTGAATTTATTCAGTGACAAAAGTCTGATTGGTTGGTTGGTTAGTTTTCATGAGATACAGTACAGTGATTAACAAAATAAATACCAGAATAACTTTAAAAGAAAAAGCTAAATCACTTTTGTCTTCTTCTGTTCCATTTGATACATATCAGAAGCTGACATTCAAATTTTCTAAACGATGTGTTAAGAGAAAACGTTAGAGAAAACGGTCTCCACACTAGACCAATTGAGTAGATAGAGTGAAACTTTCAATCAAATCACAACGCAGTTTAAAATATTTTACAGAAATGTCTTTGCTAAGCACTCAAGAACTTCTCATCCATGTAATCGAGGTTAAAAAGAAATAACAGCTGATAACACACTCGTACAACAAGCTACTTCATCAGCTGATGTGACTCATGCGATTCAATCAAAAGCTCTGTAACAGCTAGTAAATGGACCTTGCAGTGATTGTTTTCTTAAGTGGGTCACCTTCCCTTTTCTCTTTAGGCCCCAAATTCAGTCAAATTAATACCATTGTGTCAGCAGTAGCGCTTTATTGGCTTGTACGGTGTGCTCAGTTAAGCATGACAAACTTGGGGAGTGATTTAATATTGGAAAAGCTAATGTTCTATAAAGACTATTGAAGTTAATTGGGTATGGTCTTTCAATACTGCTGGGTGTGTAAAAAGCAGTTGATTAATCACTGTTGACATTTTGTTGCACTATTGATTGTGCCAATGAAGTGACATTAAAGCAATAATGAGTGCACCTTTAATGTGATTAGGGTTCCTTGAGTCTGTATCTTGAATAATAACAGTGATAATAATAATAATTTTAATACAAAAGTGAAACAACAACATAGGCGGTTTGAGAACGTTTAATAGCCAATTAAAATATATTCCAGTTTCTCTAAGAACAAAACATTTCTGACAAAAAATAAAACTTGTGTGTAAAAATGTTTTCAATCATACTCCAATGTCTCGTTATTTTAAATGTCAATGTTTAAGAAAAGATTCTTGTTTAAGAAAAGCTTTGAATTAAAAAAGAAAAATATATCTCCCAAATAACTATGTGTATATGTAATACAGGCATGAAATGTAATTATATTTTAAGCTGTACAGATACTTGTAACATACAATGCTGGTTACTTGTATTACAAGAACAACCCATTTTTCTTTTGAGTACAAAAATAAGGGGAAAAAATCTGCTTTTTTCTGAAATATGTTCTTTTTTTGCTGCTGCTGGTAACTATTGTATGGCTAATGTGATTTTAGCAAGACATGCTGATACAACAGAGATCGTAGTCTTTACAGACTGCAACCTCTCTAACTAAATTATACTTAGTGAAAAATGTTATAAGACATTTTATACAGCACGTGACAACAGTACAATTGCTGTACTATTGTCTACAATAACTGCATCAGAGCTCTGAACAGGCCTGCAAATGTATACCAAGTTATATTTTTATACCTTCTTTTTGATATTTATTCCTTCACATCCTCATTAGCCATGCTAACATAATTATTTAACTGGATTTAGCCTGAACAGCAAAACATCTGATCAGTAAGCTGTTTTAATATACCTGAGGGGAGTTTCTGCAAAGCCATTTCATTAGCCAAGCTTTACATTTTAAGCTACATATGAATAACATGAGGGATATTTATGTGTGAAAGGTTTGTCAGTATTACTCCTGTAACGACAGAATCCACTTTGATAAATGGAGACAAAAATCCTGATTAGGTTATCTAACCTTTTAAACTGTCCAATCATAACTGACAATCCGCTAAAAGTAAAAATGCAGGTTAGCCTTGAACTATCTCTCTGTGAGGTAGTGCAGGTTCACAATCCCCTATAGTTTACTTGCTTTCTCAAGTTGGATGTATATCTTGTCTTACCATTAATTCTTCATTGTGATAGTAATACTCAGACAAGGAGGTACTATACCAAAATAGCAGTATTACTCTCCTACACACTGAGACATACTTTTTGCTGGAGTAGTTATATTTTCATTTGTAGTTATTTTTAAAGACAGTATAGCTTTCGGGAGGGGATAGCAACTTGGCAAAATAACTGCTATCACTCAGTTAACTAAAACAACAATGCATATATCACAGTTTGTGCGTGCTGAAAAGGCAAATAAAGTATAATTTTCCATTGATTTAAAAATCAACTCAATAGTAACTATACTTACTTAAGAACATAATTTAAAAGAATTGTAATAACAAATATCAACAAATTCTGACATTAAAACATATTCTTCCAAATGTACAGAAAACAAAACCTGTTTAGAACATGTTTTCTATTTCATTTTATGAAAGTGAAGTTACTTTCAAGTCAGTTTGAGCATATCCTTCAGTGCTACTTCCTAGACTGCGCAGAAGGCTGGCTGGCATTAAATGCTCTGCGATGGAGAGATGACTAAAGCGTATGAAAAGACAAAATAAAATAAAGTCTGCTACAGTTTAGGAAAAAATAGACTCATGGGACTTGGTTGAGAGTGTCATGTCGAATGGTTATACTGTGCAAAGATGATAAAGTGAGTGTGTATGATAAGAGTGATAAGAGCAGGGATTCAGAGGAGGAAGTTGTGCGTCCATATTAGGTGTGAGAACAAGCCTCAGCGATCTGGACAGGGTGCATGTATTGACAGAATGTGTGAACAGTCATCAGTACTTGCTGCTGGAGTCGTTAGCAAACCGGCTGACGTAGGCTTCATAGATGGTGTCCAGGAATGAGCTGTCAGACTGAAACACACAAGCAAGGATCATCACACTGTATGTTTATTCGCCTCATGCCTCAAGTGTGCAGCTAGTAATAAGACATAAACAAACAAATGGGCAAAGGGTAGTGAAGCTGTTAAAATACAATGTGCCTGCATTAGATACTTTCAGGAATATTCAATTTACCTGTATCAGATGCAGCAGTGTGACCTGGAGCTGGCTTTTGGACAAGACTCTGATCTCCTCCTGCACTGAGGGTCTGGACAGACTTAAGGGGGCAGGACAGCTCTCCTGACCACCTGCTGACAAGCCACTACTAGACTTTGCCTGAGAGAACACACTGGGAGAGAGGAGCAGGGTGGGTGTCACAGTGGCTGGTATTCGCTGGGGGGAGATGACCTAAACAGGCAGGACAGTTATTAGCACTTTACAGTTTTTAAATGGTGTTATCACAAAAAACACAATTGATATAACATTTGTCATTTTCTAGACTATGTTGTACAAAATCAAAAGAGAGCTGAGAGTACGTACAGGAAATTGCAGTGCGGCTTTTTGACCTACAGAGGCTGCAGTGTGGTTTGGGACTGGGCCGGACACTGAGGCTGCACCTGAGTCTGCACCATGGCTTTGTGCGGGTCCCAGGAATCGAGGGGCAAGTCCTGGACAGAGCCGAGGGGGCTCATGGGAGGCCAGGTTCTGCTCCTGTTGAACCAGCTGGAGCTTCTGGAGGAGCTCGTGAGGAGACACCACACCTGACTTCTGGGAAGACAGACCTGCCAAAAAAGAGACCAAAGCAATGCAACAGTGTGCAGACATGAATGTATCCTGGAGGATACATAACAAAATTTTATATAGATACTGTATGTGACAATTCAATCAAATATTACTGATGGGATAAATTACCAGATTAGAAATGTAAAATTCAGCTGAACAACATGATGCAATCATTTAGACAAGAAAAGAATAATTTCTAACACTTTAAGAATTGAAAAGGATGATAAAAATACAGAACATGAATTTGTTCAGAACCACTTTTAGAACCTTGATATGATACCTTGTGAAGGATGAATGACTTGGCCACTGGTCACCTGTAGCAAACCTTGTAAAGCTGGAAAGATATAACATACTTATTTTTATGACATTATTTATTATATTACCATTTCTATTGTAAGTAATTATATTTACTTATATATCTAGTATTTTTCATCTGCCTGAAAACATAGTGTAAAATCTATGTGGTAAATGTTCATCCTGTACACATATTTATAGCATGTTTGTAATATTAAAGATGCGCCACCTGTTCCCTGTGTTGTCAAAGCTGACTGGCTGCTGTGCCGAGCTTCTGGTTGAGGCTTGGAAAGGCTGAAGAGCAGCTGCTGGTTTTGCTGCTGGTGAAGGTGGGAACCTGAGACAGAAGCCATCATTATGGGCTGAGAAGTGAGATGGGGGTTCTGCTGCAGGGGAAGAGGGTTGGAGCAACATGGGGGAGCAGCAGAAGGAAAGGAGGAAGAGGGGGAAGAAGGAGGCTGTGTTTGGAAAAATCTCTTGATTGGATCAGGCTGAGGCTGTTGATGGTGATGATGGTGCAGCTGCTGGTGATGGTAAAGATGGTGATGGTGGTGGTGATGCTCCAGTGGCACCCCGTTGTCACATAGCCTGTTCTCAGGGGACTCAGACACGGTCTGAAGCACCCCACCAACCCCTCTCTGTCCCTGCATGAGCTTCTGGATGGCTGGGCAGTGCTGAGGCTGGTTCTGCTGCTGCTGCTGAGAATGTTCTCCAACTACAGCCCCAATTCCTCCATCTGGACATACGACCAAGGCGACATTCCCTCCCTGGGAGGTCACACTTCCACCAGAGTTCACTGTGTCATCATAGGTCAGCGTGCGAGCGACAGGTGGGCGAACAACTTTCCCTGTTGCAGGAGCAGCCACCGGTGAGACAGGGTCAGACTTAGATGAGTGCTGAGAGCCAAACAGAGTGGCCAGAGACAGAGACTTGGGTTCAGCACTTTCACTATCCTGGAAGAGATAAACACAAGCTGAAGTCATTTCTAAATATTATATATAGCATCTTCTCTTGATAAAAATTATATTCTTGTACATACATCATAATACTTGATAAAAATAAGATATAAAAGAAAAGCAATGTACTAATGTGGAACTGCAAGTTCACAGGTGTCTTACCTGAGTGTTTGGTTTAACAGGTATTGGTTTAATAAGGTTCGGGTTCCCATATAGGACACTGCTGCCACCAATCTCTTTTGGCTCTGAAGAAGACTTTTCCGGAAACACAGACAGAGAACAAAACAAAAAACATACGAAGGAATGAAAATAAGAACACAGAATCCATGGAAACAAATATGAACTTCTGTAACTTCTTCAGTAAGAAATCGTTAAATCATTCTGTACACCTACTAGTCAAAATCAGATAAATACAAATAAAGTTTGATATTTGTCGTCTTACATTACAATCTTGATGCCTTTTATGTTTTATGTAAAGAACTCTGCAATGGTTTATTGTTAAAACATGCTATACAAATAGAGATGCCTACCTTGTCATACTCGGTGCGTGCTTTGGTCAGCATCTGGATAATGTCTACTGCCTTCCCATCACTTCCACCTCCTCCTGTTACTGCTCCTCCTCCTCCCCCTCCTCCTCCTGGAGACAACCAACCACCCTGAGACTGAGCCAGGACCTGTTCCTGCTGGGTCAGGCTACACACAGGAGTCCATAAATATACAAAGGTTATAGGCAAAGCTATACAAATATTTCATTAGACATTTGTATAACTTTGACAAATGGTAAATTAAAGCCTGTTTTAGAATAAATATCTGTTTTATCTTTATATCTACGCTATATTTAAACATTGGCTCTAAACATCAGACACAGAGCCATGTGCAAACTAAGATATGAAGCAAACTTTGGCTGCTGGACCATTAATCTTTAGCTATTGTGTAGAAAACAATTCTTAAATAAAAACATAAGAACTTACATCTTCATCCTTTGTGCAACGCGCTGACAGTCCTCTTTATCATAGAACCAGATCCCATGGATAACCACTGGAAAAAGGAAGAGAACGGTTGGTAGGTAGACGAGGACAGAGAATTGAACTTATGAACTTTTTACATTAACAAAAGCGCATAAAAATGTCATGGTCTGCAATAATGATCCAGTCACTGCTAAAAATCACGTTAGTCTGTGAAATGATGAAACTGTACCAGGCCAACAGAGAACAAAATGAGCTTATAATCACATGAATGCACAAACATGTTGTAGTACAATGTTGCTGTTATGACATCAATGCAGGCCTGACAGACATGTAAACGGTTTATTATTAGAAGAGCTGGGTCTAAACCCAGGGCTTAAAATTTCCCAGCCAAGCTAATGGGAACAGAAGCCAGCAGTGCCATTATACAACGAAACATGGGCCCCTGGAGTCTCCTCAACTACATAAACATGTTCAACAAGGAAGGAAAAAGGCAGCACTAATAGACATTTGTCACAGGACCGAAGAGCAGTGAGTGAGAAGGCTGCATTACAATGCACTATGACTCAGTTTAATATTTCCATTTGCACTTGCTCCTAAAAGTACACTGAGGTAGCTGCTAACCCACAGCCCAGATAATTTCATTTATCCAGTCAGATGATGAGACTGATGTTTCGTAATACTAGTGGTAATGAGGCATCTGAATTGCTGTACCATAAAATAAAAATAAATGATTCTGGACAGTCAAATTTCTCAAATGTTAAATTCTACCTTCACACTAGCAGTCAAGAACTTCCACTAAGTCTAAAACTAACTGAAATATGATTAATTTTTAATCAGTTTTCGGTACTTACATTGTGATACATGTTATGCAGACAAAAAATACTAAAGTGGTATACCCAGCCTTTAGCAAGACACAATCCAACACCTCAACACTCACTTTCTAAAACAGACCTCAAGGCGAAGAGGCAAAGTGTTGAAGACATGAGAAAGAAAAGAGAAAGATAAACTCTTAGGAAAAGATCGGACAGGCAGGATTTAAAATGTGACAGATAAGAGATGCAGAGAGAACTAAGTAAAGCAATGTATCCGCTATGTGGTGGACAGGATTACTTCTGTGGTCCTATCAAAGGTACACACATTCCCACACAGACTAAACCCACACGCACACATACATACAAATGAGGCTGAATAGGGTACTGAGGTCAGTGTGGGTGAGGGGAACAGGGGAAGCGGAGATACTGTAACTACATACACACACTCTTAAGTTCAGTTGAGCCTGGGAAAAATCAGCCCAGGACCAAATAAGTAACTACAGTGGGAGACTGCCTAGTTGATCCCGAGCCACTGGGTGCTCACTGGGGATAAGTGTTGGACAGAGAAGCAGAGAGCTGAATAACTAAGAAATGAGGAAGATGGACATAAACTAAAAAGAGGCTAAGTGCATTACACAGGAGATTATCAACAAATCAATAAAAAGAAAACATGTACTGTAGCGTCTCTAGCTGTAAAACAAAAGAACAGAGACAAAACCGTCTAAGTGACGAGTTAGCCTCACCCTGATAAACAGAGAATGAGAGATGATGAGAATCAAGAGTAAGGTTTTCATTCTGTCCTGATCTACCAAAGGTGTCACTCTCAACAAGACAGAAAAAAAGTGGGAGAGAGAGGCAGAGAGAGGGAGACAGAGGGAGGGAGAGAGTGAGAAAGACAGAGTGGGAGGAGGACTACAACAACTAGCCTTAACAAAGAAGTGACTATGACCACAAGGTTAAACTTTCAGAGCAAATATTAAACAGAGCAAAGAGGTAGAAAACAGGAAAAGGGGCTTTAGTTGACAACACTGGAGAATAAACGGGATAAGAAGAAGGGCAGAAGGACATCTGCATTGTACGGGTGAAAGAGAGAGCCTGACCAAGTGAACTGGGAGCGTCGCTATAACATCACATGGGCAAATAACTTCAGCAGGATGATGATCAAAGTCTGAGTGCACTACCAGGAGCGTTTACTAACTAAGAAATGCCACTTCTGAATATGATGGCATCGCTTCACAGTTTGAACAATGAGTTCTGGACATTTTGGCACTAATTACTGTACGGATAGTAGAGTTGTGCAGTCCTTTCAAACCTACTGTGACTACAACAAAGTAGCAACACAGTGAGCACTAGCACACATGTAATGACTGCGGTAGACCTACAGCAACTCTTTGATGGGACTTCAATGGGATATGGAAATATAAAAGGACATTTTTAACTTCATTTAATAGTTTTAAGTCTGGGAAGTGACACTTCAACCAGTCATTGTTTGTTTTGACAACTCTGTTGGGACTCTTAATGGAAGACATTTTTAGATACATATGACTTGTGTTTTTGTTCGACTTGCATAGCCACATCATGTTTTCTGGGTTTAAATACGCATTGACAATACAATAACCTTGGTTGTGGCAACCCACATTGAACTATTGGGACTATTTGAAGAACACCTTTTATGTTTTGTTTAGATTTAGTATAGTTAGCAATCCAGGCATATTTGTAAGCAGCTCTGTTGTCCAAGATGGATTAAGTGTGCTTTCACTGCAGTGTGTGATCACTTCAGTAGAGGCAGCTCACTCCATCAGTCAGTGGACAGTCAGAGTCAGTCAGAGTGTTGATATTTTCTTCTGTTTAGTTTGACAAAGTTTGTCAGGGGTAGGTGCTCTGACAGTAACGCGTTTCCATGCACATCTGAGTGAAACCATCACTTCCTTTGTTTGTAGCAATGGAATTCATAACGTTGGAGGAGTAAATATTGTTACACCTTTACGACTTGCAACGGAAGCCCAGTTCTGAGGAGAGATTGCCAAAACAGCTGTGACAGCTGTATGTGGACTATCTGAGAGAGCCTTGCACAGTGCCATGTATGAAAGAAGTACACCATCAGTACATCTTTTGCGACTGAAGAAGAAACATCTAGCCTGAAGAACTACCACAACACCTTTATTGCATCTTTTTTTCCAGAAAAGGAAGTACTGGACCTGCAATTAAATCTAAGTACCTCTACGTTCTGCAATAGCTCAACTAGACAATTTAAAAACTGTGAGACCAGTGGAGCCATGCTGAGAGCACTGTTTCAGAGAAAGCCTAAACATGAGAGACTGGAGGAAGAGCCTGAGGTCAGATTTAAAGGTTTGCTGGTGTCAGAGAAAGACCTGGGATACACATATGTCCGACCTGGAGGTAAGACTGTTGTTCACCTGATATAAGAACATAGGTGACATTCATTAATTGAAGTGCTAGTGTTAGCCACTTCCAGTACATGTGGCTACTGGGATTAAGTACTAACAGCTTTGCTCAGGTCCATGTCAATGTCAAATATGATAATTTAGGACTACAACTAATCAGTATCCATTCATCTATTATTAACCAATTAAGTGTATGATCTAGAAATGTCAGAATAAGCAATGTTCAATTTGCTTATTGTGTTTTACAAACAGAAAGGTTCAGTTCACAATCGCATAGTTCAAATCCCAGCCTTATAATCTCAGTTTAATTCTGTTGAATTGAAACAAGAGAAAAAATCAAGACACAGGTCGCATCAGCTTTAGCATCCATTTTAGAATCCATTTTAGAGACCCCAAAGCTGTGTAATAAGCTAAATTGCTGGGGAAACTATACATAACTATATAGAATTCAACCATTAAATCAAGACAATATTGCACACTGTGCCAAAACCTTTACAAATAAGGCATTAAAATTATTTGTTACCACTAAGACTAGTGTATGCTGATTAGGTGCTTACAGGAAGGAATGTAAAAAGCCTCCTATTGGTCCCTGTGCACTGGGATATTTGCCAGAGGAATAATGACTTGCTCTGGCTAAATTTCTCTTAACTGAATCTTACACTCTTCTGTGGTATATCTCCAGTTTATTTTTAGTCTGGGGTGCCACTTTGTGCCAGCAGCCATTCCAGGAAATTTACAGCAACATGCTTGTCTACAGATAAGATTCCACAACCTCTGCACACAGAGGTCACAACACAGTGGGATGGCAGCATTTCCAACAGCCTGTGGCTCAAACAGACTGACCCGAGATGTATTCTTGTTCAAACAGCTTTGTGAAAAATATGCATCCACTCCACACATTCCATCAAATTGTAAAGGCTCAGTAAGTGTAATCAAGACATTTTGATGTCTCTTAAGACAACAGAGGTTTTTTAGTTACTGGCACAAACACGTTACATGTCTGCATAACGTAGGGTCCTTTAATTCTATTAAATTAAAACAGCTATAATGATAAAAATGTGTTTGATTACAACCATACTGCATCTCTCCTTTTTTGGATGTTCAATCAGTACAATCAGCGAGAGCCACTGACCATCATGCGTGCACCCACTCTTTAACTTGCATAGCTCATATTTCTTTTTTATCAGAGGAAATAGCCATCAACTGAGCTGTGATTAGTGCTTTAATGCATTTTTCAATTTCGTTCCTTCCCAGGACAAGTGAGTAAGATATTCATTTGTAATTCATTCCCCATTACTCATGTTATGACCACATCTAGAGGCAAATGCTATCGCAGGACATCTGTAACGTGTCCTTAGTGCATTTAACCCAAAGTTTTATAATACCTTTGTTTGTTATATATGTACACTGATGAAGTACTGGGAACACAGCAAGTGAGACCACAGGGAAGTGGAAGGGAGGTCTGTGTGTGCCAGTGATTACTGATTAAATGTATGTATGTGTGGTTAGATTATCAGTGACTGTTGTGGTGTATCTAATCTTTGCTGGCTGTTTTTGTGGTGCTGTCAGGCTCTTGTCCCAACGGCACACTCTGCACCGTGTGTGTGTGTGTGTGTGTGTGTGCCAGAGGCCATTATCAGACGTAGTCAGGCTGACAGAATTTACTAGAATACTTCTAGTCCGTATATAGAACTACTGGTTCCCCCTCAAAGGAACTGCACGTTGCACACTATGCAATTATGAATCTTTATTTAACTTCTTCCATGTGACTATAGAATCACCCGTCACCTGCATAGATGTAGTATCATGTGAATTGTGACATGAGTATGCTAAAGATACATTCTCTGTGGCATTTCTGTTTTTTTTATCCATGTTTTTTCTGATAGATTATGTATATGTTTCTTTACATCCATCTTCCTTTTTATATATTGCTATATCTCTATCTCTCGCTCTCATTTTCTCTCTTTTCCTGTTTCTCTTTATCACCATCTTCCAATAACCCAAAGACTGACTGGCCTCATAAAGCAGTGCAACCTCTCTTGATATTATTTAGTCAGTGAAGCCAGTCAGGGCTCACATACAGACAAATATATACACAGACAGACAACCATTCAAACTCACGCCAACAGGCAATTTAGAGTCAACAATGTAACTGCATATCTTTGAATTGTGGAGCCAGAAAAAAAAACCTCCACTGGCCGGCATGCATGGATTCGGACCAGGAAACGACTCTCTTGTGTTTATAATTATAATTCACAAAGAAAATTACACTGTAAGAAAAGGTAGTAAGTATAGAAATACACCACACGTGCCTGTGTGTACATATGTGTGTATTTCTCCTTACATCGTGCATTGCGGTAGAGCAGAAACGGGTCCTGGAGCTGGAAGTCTAGATCTTTTGTGATTGGCTCTGTCAAGTTCTCCATGCTGAGTCTGTTCATTATGGTGAATCCGTGCCTGGGAGATGCCAACCTGAATGCATAATGTGAAGAATTCATGCTAAAATAAGCAAATGAACTGGAAACATTAAAAGTATTTCAATAATCACGTATTATAACTTTACTGGACTTCTCACAAAGAAACCACCTGGACATAACAAAAGTTTTGCATGTAAAAATATCAAATTGTAGCAATAAGTTAATAGGTACCTTGTGTAGATAAAAAGAGTGCCTTCCACATCTGTCTTCTCCTGAAAAACACACAAAAACAAAGTAAGAGACTAAGACTGCACGTAAAAACCGGTTAACATGATCTCACTTTTATTAATGTATCACTGCCCTCTATGTAAATTTGTCAGACTCCCTAAATCCTTGAATAGTCAAGGACGTTTCATTAAAAAATGTGTATAGCAGGGTCTTCTTAGGAACCCTAGCCCAGGGAACACGTTACATGTTATTATGACTTTATAAGTTGACGTTACATGTTCTTACAGCGAAGGAGGCGTAGGACACATATTTGTCTAAATTAGTGTACATAAAAGGAGAAAACTTATGTTTCCATATTATGAAATATAACTCGCCACACCCTGAACAACGACAGATGTCTGGGTTATCTTATTACAACTTTAGCCAGAGTAAATCTGTGTCAGTGACAAAGCGCGCCTACCAGGATACACCACGAAGACAAACTAAGTTAGCATATGCTAGCATTAACCAAAGCTCAGACTTACCCACTCATTTGCTCTGTTGTTGTAAGTATACAAAGCGACTTGGCTAGCAACGTCCACGATGTTATTGATGTATGGGTCTTGTCGCCGCAGAGCAGCCAGACTTATATCCAGTCCTTTAGCGGCAAGGCAGCTACTGCTACCCGCACAAGTTGCAGTCATTGTTACCTATGGATAAGTTAGCTCGCTACTTAGCTTCTGAGGCTAACGACACACAGGAAGAGGAAAATGAATTAACGAGAAGGAAAATGAGAAGATTAAGTAGGCAACTGTACAGTAAACAGTTTTTCCCAATCAAGACGGATCAGTTTAAAAGTGCCAAGACTCATGGAGCTCTAACTGCCACGGATGAGTTTGTTAACGGCCATGTTTAGACCGAGAAATTGTAAACAATAAGACATGACAAGTTGAGCAGCAGGTTTGAAGAGTCCAGTCTTATCAATCAACTTGGAAAGATCGATAGAGAACTGCAATCTGTAAGCTGCATAGGTTTTTAGGGGGATATCTCATTTAAACTAGCAGCTGTCGAGAGAATTATTTCTGTGTGCAATTACATCAGTAGCTATATTTAAATAACTCCTATTTATTAAATGCATAGCTGCGTCAGGTAAATGATTACTATTACTGTTTCATTGGAAGTGGGTTTCTTATGTGATTTTATAAGTTTTATTTTAATATGTATATTGATGAATGGATTACATTATCTGTCAGTGGCATATGTATTTTGAAGCATCTTGACTGTGGGCGAACATGCAGCCCATTGTGCACTTGGGGTGTCCTTGTTGTAGGTGAATAAAACTATCATGTATAATCATATTTGTCACTTCTCCACATACAAGTAAGCAGCTGGCGTTTCTCTATCTCACTTATTCTGTGTATACTATAGAGGTTACTGCTACGCAGCATAAGAACTGGTGATCTCCCAGTTCATAGTTATATTTCCCATCAAATACACTAGGGGGCATTAAAGGGATAGATAAAACATCATCTACCTTTATACATCACACACATATGTAAAAGTGAACAGCGTGTATTTTTTCACTTACTGCAGGTTGTTCGTCAATCACAGGAATTGTACAATTGTACAGTAATTATGATTTCTTCTAATTTTAAGAATAGTCCAGAGTTCATAATAGTGCAGTTCTTGGGTACATTTCCTGCATCTTCAGTGGTTTCTGGTTACTACATATGCCACTTTCACCTTCGACAGTGCTTCTCTCTCTGTACTGTTGTGTAAATAAACCTATTCCTCTTCTTCTTTTATTTGCAATATTTTTTTTATGATAAATAGTTTAATCTATAATTATATTATGTCCTATTTCAGTTTCAGGAATCCTTCCTGTCAGGAGAATTTATACTCAAGGTCAGAACAGAAACTGATACACAAACAGGACTTTCCGGACTCTGGAAGTTCTTGAAATCCACATCAGCAATACCCATGTCACATAATATCAGCTGGATCACCTGACAGTGAATCTTCATTTTCAATTCAGCATATCCTGTTTTGTTTCAAGGGCTCCCGTGGGGACACAGCCACATCTTTAAGTGGGTATACACAAGCCCCCTAATTGTGTGTGCATCCGACAGTAGGTTACTGTACTTTGTGTAATCACCAATCCTGTTAAACTTACAGTACCTGCAGCTTACACTGAGACAAACACTAAACATCCCACTGTTCGCTCAGTTTAAGCAGCACTGGACTGTTTTACCTGATTTAAAGTGGAAATGTCACTGCTGTCCACATCTTCTCTTCTTAAATTTAAATAAATCGCTTTCAGGTCAGGCTGTGACACTCTATGCCTTCATTAACATGAAAATAGCTGCTTTGTGAATATATTAGTAGTACTGTTGTCAGGATGGTGCTGTAGTTTAACAGCTGTATGTTTCAAGGTACACTGAGTTGGCAATTTATTAAAAACTTGCAGTCTAATGCAACAACGTGCAATAAACTCTAACTTTAGAAGGTTATAATTTTGTATTAAAGGTTATAGAGAGGTGGATTGAAATGTATGATGATTTTGAAAGATGTAATAAAAGATTTTAACTAGGTACCTTCCACACTGCCAACTGATATTTGTCAGGGTGACAATATATGTTGCTGGAACAGGGGGTGTTTGACAATGATGAGGTTAATGAGTTGCCCAATACTGAGGTCAATACTGTCAATAACCATTCAGTCAAGATTGAGTAGCTGATTCTCATTGGTGGGGATAGGCCAAGAGATGCTGGTTATTGGCTCACAGACAGGATGAATAATGGTATGTAGCGTGCAGACGCCTTGTTGAAATTGAAAAAGGGGAGAAATTCTTCTGGGGCTTGCCACTGTAATTTGTGTTTCCAAACTGGAAAAAGCACTCACACATTTGTCCTACTAGTGAGAGAATGAAATACGACCCGGTAGGATAGGAGTGGATTTATGTATTGGAAAGCTTATTAGACACCAGAATACAGCAGAGTGGTTTGTAATCCTCACATACAGGATTTTGCAACTCAATTATTTACATCACAATTGTTTTATCCTTGGTCTGACCATCATTAGGTAAACAGTAAGGGCCAACCCCCTTGATGATCTCTCTGCTAGCACACACACACACCCTTTTCAAATGAAGAAAAGCTGCAGCTCTTCATACAGATTTTGAGTCAATGTGCTCTGTTAAGTAAGTGAGATCTCATGAATCATTCCAACATCTCCTCAAAGGTCTTATTATGCAGCTCTTGGTCATCTGGATGAAATAAAAAGACTAAATTAATGCCACATGCCAAACATCACTGCTGTTGAGATGACTTTTGAAATTGAATAACAGCTCAGCTTAAAATGTTGTTTTTCTTAAGTGGATATTTAGCATAACCAAATGACTTAATATATAATATGAATTAAAAATCAGAGTACATGCATCAGTTCTTACTATTATTTTCATCTTGGGTTTCATTTTGTTTCTGCTGCAATCTTTAGCTTTAAAGGCTAAATTTTAATTTTGAAGCAGAAAGAGACAAAACATTGAAAAAACACACAAAAGTTTGACATTCATATTAAATTTATGAATCTTTGGAAATGGCAATAAATGAATGAAGGTCCAAAATCCAAACATGTCATTGTTCAGCTGAATAAATTAGCCCAGTGTCATGAGGGAACTCACCATTGACTGACCAGCAGATTGTTGGTTTTCAGCATTTGAATGTTTGTCTGCACTGCGATTCCCAGAGACCAGCTGAGCTTTAGAGTCACACACATACAAAGAGGTCAGGATCTACAAATATGGAACAGTCATAAATAGATTATCCCATATGCATTGATATCCCAAGTGCAGCCTGGCTTACAGAGGACTTTTGTGTTTGTGTGTGTGTGTGTTTGTGTCCCCTGGGCATAAGTGTGTGTTCCCACAACCCGCCCTCCATCCTTTCTTCCTTTTCTCAATCCTTCCTTCCGCCTATCCTTCCATTCACTGGCCAGTGTAATCAAACAGAGGCTGGTTTGGCAAGAACGTGAAGAGGAGACTCCGACAGCTATTACACCACTTCTGCTTTTACATGGCTGATCTGCACTTAAGTAAGATCTGCACTTACATTTTCTTAACTACACGTTTGTAATTTCTACTACAGTGTATTTATCTGATGGGTTACTAGATACTTATGAGATTCATAGTCTACATAAAACACATATCACAATCTTATATAATACACACTGATAATACACTGATAATGACTGAACCTAACCTGTGGGCCCCACAAAAAAACAGCAAACATAATCATATTCATTTAACAACTATGTTGTGCCACTTTGTGGGGGCCCCAATCTGATCCCTCTGAACTATTTTTTGTGTAGCTAATGGTATCCAAAGTAACTAAAACTAGTTCCACTTTGACTACAATAAGTAAAATCCTACTTACTGCAAACATCATTGCTACATTATGAGCATTCTAACATCACATTGTACAATATGATATGTCAGTTAAATGAGTGGTTTCTCTGCAGAATGAATACTTGTTCGCTGCAGAAATGTGTAATAATACATTCAGTATGTATAATAAAACAACAGAATGCTTCCACTCATTCATCTGCATGAGCATTGAACAATCCTTGTTTTCGCTCCAAATATACACTATATTAATATAACATCTGCAACACAAAACGGTATACATATACATTGTTCAATACGAGACAATTCATCTGTCAAATGTCATCAATAGAATCATTTATCAGCTGTCTCCCTGTCTTTACTATGTCTACAGTGACACATAGACAAAAAGCTTTATTCTATTACAGGATGGTGGGTGGTGATTTTGCGCTATGGCACTGAACAAATGAATACAGGCTGGGTTGAGTCATCAGATTCACCTCCTGATTATAGCATGCAGTGAGATTGACATGAGGCCTGCACATTGTGAAGTTCGTATTCAGTGTCAAAGGCAATTATATGGGACGGCCAGTACCATAATTAGAAGCTGGAACTGTTGCTCAGTACCTTTAATACACCCTGATGCTTTATTGAGCTCTATTATTCCAGTTTGTAAAGCATTGCCATATATTTATTATGCATTTGACATCTTGAAATTGTACTTTTCCTCAGTGTGCAGATACTGTAATGGTATTTAGTGCAACTAAGTCTTTGTGCGTCTACTCATACATAGACAAGAACTGCTTTTCACGCAGTAAGGTCAAGAGCCTTCTGAAGACTGGGTAGATAATGAAAAAAATACTTTCTTTTTTAGAGCTTCTTATCAAGTTGCATGTCGATAGCATTTAAGAAAACAGTTCAGTTTAAGAACCGACGTGTTATTTGTGTGAGCAGGTCTATCCAAAAAGCCTCAGTAAGAGTTACAGGGCCAAGCTGACTCAGTGTCATCTAATCCTTGTCCAGAGCTATTTAGCTAACAGCCGATGTTTCTTAGTGTCTTTGACATTTTACTCCTAAATGAAATCAAATCATAAATTATTGTTTTACTTAAGAAAATTGACCTATGTCTCTAGAAAATGACACTGTGCAGTTTAGGAGCTAGGACAAATTTGTTCTGGTCATGGACAACAATATTTAAACTTACCTTGCCATCATAAGGACATATATAGGAAAAACAACTGAATTTATAAAATGTATTTTGTTGCCCCCTGGATAAAATGCTTCACATTCAGGTTTTAAGGTGTGATCCTCAGCCAGTCTAGTTCATGATTTACATAAGTATTTACACAGCTTTCCAAGGTCTAAAAATTAGCTTCCATATGGTTTCTTACCGTTTAAGAGAGCCGTGAAAAGATCTGAGCTTGAGTCATAAAAGAATTGAAGAACTAGATATTTAGTGTGTGGGTAAACACAACGTTGGCCAAAGAAAAGAATGGGGCTGAGGGAGTCCAGATGTGTCAGGGCTATGGGCAAATCAGATCTAGGTACAAAGTCTCAGATCTCTGTTTCTTCCAAGTCTATGCAATACTTGAGCCTGCAGTGGATCATGCCCCCCTCATCTTTCTTTCTTGCTTTCACACACAAATAGACACACTTCTTCTACCCATTTTCACTTGATCTGATGTTATTGTTTGTGTCATTCATGGTTTGTCATGGTTTTTGTGCTGTGTTTTTTCTAATCATCTGTTCCTCTTAAGATTTTGTGAGCCTTCGTCTCCTCCCACACACACACACACACACACACACACACGCACACACGCACACACTTTATCAACATCATTATGTTTGTCTTCATCATCACCATCATCATCATCTGGATACCAGCCGCCGGCTCTCCACTGTTGCCTATACAGTCTCCTTTCCTCCCCTCCCTTCTTTCTATCTGGCACACACACACAGGCACACACACACATCTGGAAACAGTCAAAGCGTCTACATGCACGGTGGAGGTGGGGGGCTACCCCCCTCTCTCTCTCGCTCCCTCTTTCTGTCTCTCTCTCGCTCTCTCTCTCTCTCTCTCTCTCTCTCTCCCCCTCTCTCTCGGTATCACTGCAGAGCTGAGCTGCAGGGGCAGCAAAGACAGAGAGAAGAGAGAGCTCAAACTCTCGATCAGTGAGACACAGGCAGACAGGCAGACAGACAGGCAGGCAGGCAGAGACACAGACAGGCATACAGATTGACTGACAGACAAACCACCGGGCCATCATGGACTGGATCAGGACAGAGAATCCAGTTTTCGGATGAGACAGGACGGCCTGCCTTCTGTATTTTGGGGGACTCTGCTATAGATACGTGGAATAACCGACAACCTATTGGGAGAGTTAACCCCGTGCTACTCGTGATGGAATATTTACACTCTTCTCATTTTCTAATTTTTCTCCTCTTCTCTTCCTCCTCCTTCTCTTCCTCCACCTCCTCTTCTTCATCCTCTCACATTTTGACACGCTGCTGAAGATGCGCACGAATGCGTCTTTTGCGCACTTCCATTGCGACCGTCACTGACAGCGCCCGTGCTTTATAACCTTTTGAAACCTTATTTTTTTTTAAACGAGAAAGGAGAGGGGAGAAAGAAAGAGGGAGAGAGCGAGCGAGGTGTGAATTGAATTGAACGCGGGGCTGGTCTCATGTTTCTCGCCTAGGGCCCGGATGTACCGAGGGATGCACCGGTGCGTTTTCCCAACCGGTTCCGCCAAAAGCTCCCTCTTTTTTCTCGTCTTCACCTCCATCATGGGGATTAGGTAATATTCACTCCATCCGAAGAAACCCTCCCCATCAATACAAATAACGGAATACCCAAAACTGTCAGTGCTAGACAGTTCTGTCTTCTTTTTTCCCCCTTTTTAATTTTTTTATTTTTCATTTTTTCCTCTTGTTATTTTCCCTCCTGCTCTCCAGCTTTGCCCTGTCTCTATCTTCCATTCACCTATAGGGATAACGCCGGACTACATTTATGGTAAATGAAAGCAAAAACATGTACATCCCGGAGGACACCCTTGAGAACCATCAAGGTATGTGGTGTCATTTTTATTTATAACTGGCAAACATCTTGTAACTGTGTATGAGGGAGGGAAGGAGGGAGGGAGTAAGAGAGGTATGATCATCTCGGAATGGGGATGGGATGGGGAAAGAGGAGGAGGTGGAGGGCAGGAGGGAGGGAGAGGGGGGAAGGAAAGGGGTGTTAGCTCACTCCTCGTTTTCAACAGACGGTCAAATTCAATTCTTCTTACACTTTTCCTCAGTGTGCCGCTTGTTTATTCGATCATTGCCACTCTACGTGCAGTTTGTGCAGCGAGTGAACTTGTTCCACAATCACGCAACAAAGCTGCAAGTAGCGGACAGATATGGATAAGGCCTTTTTCTTGCTTGATTTAGTCCACACTTGTGGGTTTGACAGGCCTGACCATCGGAGCATTAGGGCATAATGAGTGGGCAGTGGTCATTTTTAGCCAACAGCCCAGGAACTATATTGTTTCTGACACATTTAAAGCAGGAAAACGTGTGTGCGTTTTTGGCAGTTCTTGTTTCACCAAAACATTTCTAACTGGGAATAAACTGAACTGCACATGCTGTTGCTTATAGGTCAGAAACACACTCGTCTTTCAGGTGCAGGAAATTAAGCAGCGCCCACCAATACGCGCGCTCGATCAATATCGATCCTCCCTTCCTCTATAATCACTAGTCTTATTTGTCACGTTTTGATCGAAGTTTTCATGTCCGCAGGGCTCCTTAATAGCAGCATGGGAGAAAGAAATCGCATAGAGATGACAGGTGGCAGTAGGAGGGCCTGCAGGACTTATTTGTCTGCTGAGAATTGGGTTGATGGTGTGCTATTTTTGGGTTGACAGCGGAGGACAGTAGGTTGTTTCACACAAGACTCGACTGAAGTTCACCGTGATGACTTTTTAAGTGCTTAAAAGGCAACACATGCAAAGAGTGAATAGAAATCCGGGGCTGTGGTCTGATTTACCGCGAGGAAAGGGTCTGTTTGCATTGCGCAGTATTACGCGTCGCTCCTTCCACCCACGTTGCAGAGAGCAAAGCCCAGCAGTGCGTTCGTTTAAGGCTAGCTGGACCTTGTAATTCAGCGAGGTGTTATTTATCCGATCACCATTATCATCCTCATAACCATCATCATCGTCGTCGTCGCCTTCGTCCATCACAACCACATACCTCTGCCTTGGCGACAGGTTCCATAGCAACAGGGGATGAGGAGAGGGGTGGCGGTGTGTATGTGTGTGTGTGTGTGTGTGTGCATCTGTGTCGCAGCGAGACACATTCACCAACAGTTTGTTCTGAAGAGCAACTAATCATAGGATGGGTGTCACCTGAAGAACCTTACATCATGTCCATCAGAGACATAGACAGGAAGACATCACCATGAAGGTGTGACAAAGCGCAGTTACCTTAAGTACGATGTTGCCATGATGTCATCTAAATCTATTATTATCATCAGAAAGGGCCCTTATGTTCAAAATGTCCAGAGAAGCAGTGGATATCATCCTCAACATAATCACAACCATTTACAGTACAACCTGTCAGTCTGCCATAGTGACTCTGAGCCAGATCAGGAGAAGTGTTGGGCAACTGAAGAAGACACAAGCAGATGGTTATTTCTGACATCAGGTAAATATTGGTGTAGCATTTCATTGCCAAACATAAAATTCACTATTAGATTAGATGGACTTATAGCTCACCATGAGATCATCAGTGCCATCAGTAACTTATTAGCGTCCTCTTGTAGGTGACTGGCATTTAATGCAATACAAAAGTCTAACGACTGATTTCAGATGCACAGCAGGAAGTGTTATAGCTTAGGGGTGAGTTTACAGCACATGGCTACAATAACAAAACAACAAAATATTAGATTAGCCTTATGGATGCATTGTGATTGTCCCATTTGTCCACTGGAGATGGTAAAATGCACAAAAGTTAATTGTCGTCAAAGTGTAACAATTCACCAAACTGCTCCAGGTCAGCAGAACTGAATGAAATAATTTAGTCTGATAATATTCAAGATTATAGATTTGTATCTATCCACTAATGGACTCCACTTTGGTGGTGGTTTCAGCACCACGGACAGTTCATTCTTCATTGGACTATTGACAGCCACATGACAGCTGTTCAACAGGGACAAAGACAGCCTGGCACCGATTGTAATCTCACCTCCTCAAGTTGTTCTCATATATTACATTTTAGGTCCTTCGCTGATGTGCGACAGTTGGAAAACCATAAATTCATTCATTCCTTTATAGGCTTCAATTTGCATGGTTTTTAAAGATCAAAGTTATAGCAGTCATATCAAATTAAATATGTTAGAGTGACCTGTGTTAGTAGCTATAAAGGAAGTGGATGTATTAGGTTACAGGAGGCACTTAATGAGCTTCCTGTAAATGATAGATGATGACACTTTGATGTAGTGTCATTATATAAACCACGCTTTGACTAATATGTTTTTTTTTACAGTTTGCTAACTCTAACCCACAATAGCAAGTGCTTGGCAAGACAGTGACACTCTACCAAGCCTTTAGATGCTGCTCCGCATCTGACCCTGACCTCTCTCCCTCTCCGTCAGTGGAGCTAAAGTAAAACACAAATGTCTCCTTAAGGAATTCAAAGGCCAAAGTCCCTATTCTGAGGCTCCATGCTACAGATCCAGATACTTAACATCCACTCTTTGTTATGAATTACTTTTCATTTTTATAACTTCTCTGTCATTCAGACACTTCACGTTATACATGACTGCACTACATAATTTTGTATTCATTTTTACAATGGAATATTATTGTTTGAGGCTTTTAAAACACACACAAGGAGAAACAGAACACTGCATATAAACATATGCAGAGCTGTCATTACATACTGTACATGTGTGACTGCTTTGAAATACACATCTGTGGCATCTCATGTCATTGTCTCTGTATGCAGAGCAGGGAAATGTTTTGAAACACACCCACAACAGACACACACACTTGTATGCACACACGCAAAACCATATACACACTCATTACAGCAGCAGTTTTTAGCAATTTAATCAGCAAGTTGATTTTTCCTGTGGGCATTGTGCCAGAGGCATGATATCTCCATGAGAGCTATTAATTGTTTTCCGATGGATACCCTGTGGTACTAGCCACCTGCCAAATCACCTCACTCTAATGACTTGACTTGAAACACTCAACAACAACAACTTGCAACAACTACTGATGTCTTTACGCTATATGTTGCTTACAGCATAAAACGTCTGTCAAGTAACTTGGTTTTAAATATGCTCACTTAAGCAACCTTTCACAAGGATATAAAAAAAAGTCTCAAATTCCCTTTTTTCTTTTTGTGAAAGCAGATCACCTGCAGGTGGCAAAGTTGTTGACTTCTTCAAATAGCGACAACAACTAATCAAGAATTTTTAAAAAAACATGTTTTAATTAGGATCCACAGGGGCAGAGAAGCAGCTGAGCGAGCTAAGTCATCTATCAGCGTGCTTGACATAGATGGAAATCTGTGCAATTAAGCTCCAATCTACTGCTACTCAAACCAGTTGTTTCTCAACATCAGGTTGGAGTTAGTTTGTGGAAAGGTGGCGTGGATAGTGACTGATTGTTCGATAAGTTTTGTTAGATGGTGTAGTGGTATAGTCCTGCAACATCTGTCTAAATATATGGGGAACTGACCTTCTGTCTGAATGTTAATGTTAGTAAGTTAGTTGTAAGAGAAACCGGTTTCTCTTGTTCAGCTTTGCCATAGCTTTAATTTGTTTAACCACAGTCTTCTGTGGTTGACCATGGACTGTCTTTACCAAAGGAACTGCTATTTAGTAAAGTACTTGTTAATCCACTGGACCAGTCCCACATATGCTACTTTGCTGGTATGCTGGTTTTGTCACTGTAAAGTTCTCTTAAAGAATATAAAAGAATCCAAATGTGCAGTTGGAGAAATTCAAATCATCAGTCACTGTTACACTTAGAGACATGCAGTTAGATATAGAAATTGCTTTGCATTAAGGGGCCACATCCTGTACACCACATGTACATGCACAGAATACAGTAGCTACAGTATGTGTATTTAAAGATGTGTTAGTCACAACACGTTTACAGCAGCTGGAGTAGAGGATGTAATGAGCGATTAAAGGCCAATCAGCATTAAAGAAGTTTATATGAGAATCTCGAAGTGTGTCATGGCTTTAACTTAAGGATGTGACTCAATAACAGCTGCTCTTAACATAAAACACCATCTGAGAGGCAAATAAGACCCATGGAAGATGGGGGAGGCAGACAGAATGAGAATTAAGAGGACAAAATGACAGATTGTATTAGAAGATATAAACGCAAAGAGATATGTAGAGAGCAGAGACGAAAAGCAGGGATGGAGCAAAAAGACAGGTGGACAAGGAAAAAGAGGGACGGGAAGGAGCAGCCAATCAAGATGAAATAAAGATCTGAGAATGGGAGTGAGCGACAGACACACTGTGAGGGCCAGAGGGACAGAGAGAAGAGAGGGAGCGCAAGAGGAGGAGAAGGATGGAGGATTATCCATGACTCTGTCTTGCTTAAGCCTCTGGTTGGGTATTGGAAATCTATCCAGAGGCTGTCCTCTGCTCTTAGAGCTATCTGGCCTCGGTCTTCATTTGCGGTGGGACAATACACCAACACCAGCAACACCTTGTGTGTGTGTTAGAGAGGTAGGACACATTAGCAGATGTCCAAACTAAGCTGACTGGACACACACAGAGTTATGCATATGGGCAGGCAGCCAAATGCAAATGCAACTACGGGTCTCTCTCTCATTTACACTGAACTTCCCATTGTATTGATCTGGTTGAAGCCACCAGTGGAAATGTGGAATGACCAGTAGCATCCTCTGTAGCATCCTCTGTTATGCTCCCTCTCTTTCTTATTTTCTCTGACTCATACGTCCTTCTCTTTGACTGCATATTATCTGTGACCGATTGTTCACCTTGAGTATCACTTTGAGTGTAAAAGGGTCTAAAATCGTCATAAAAAAAGAGTAAAGGTTCGATAAATTCATTTTATGGGAATTTTTTTTTTCGCTTGAATACAAGAACACAATTTCCATCGGTTGCGCATTTTAAATTTGATATTGAATCACTACAATCTGCCACCATAAACCAAATAACAGACACTCTGAGCTGATAATTTAAATTACTAACATGAGCTCACACCATCAAGTTTTATGAGCAAGCAGTGAATTGACTTTATGCATTTTTTGCTTTGGATTTTGCCTCACAGGATGTATACTTCCTTAACCAGAGTGTATGCAATTTGAATGGTGAAGTTACAGACATTACTCTGAGCCAAAAAAATCACAGACTTCCTCCAACGAGTGCGTACAGTGTAGTTCAGCGGTTTGTTGCTAATTTGTCTGGTAGATCACCATTATGGCGAGAAGCATCAGGTGCTTCACGATCACATCGCAATGTCTTATATTCATATTCAGATTTCAGATATTATACAAATAGACAGTGTAAAGCAAAGTACAAATATATGCTATAAGGTGTGCACTAAACACTGTTTGTGTCCTCTTCAAGGACTGGTAAGTGTGTACAAAATATTCTGTGTTGAAATGATGTCACTGAAAAATGCATGAACATTTGTCTGCATGTAAATCTGTGAGTATGTACATTATGTTTCCTAAGTTACAGCAAAAGGCTGAGGGATGAAGTGAAACAAGAATAGAAAGCAGTCTGTATTTTTCAAGCCCAACCATGCATTTACCCTGTCTCTCTCTCGCTCTCCCTCAACCCTCTTCTCCCTCCATTCTCTCATCTCACAATCATTCTCTGTACATCATTTGCTCCGTTATCGCTCCTTTGCCACCTTCTCTTTCTCTTTTTCCCCCCTCTTTTTCCATTTCTCAGTTACCCATTCAGCTTTACTTCATTTGAAGGTTTATCACTCAGTCAAACCGCATTTCCTTCTCTATGACCGAACCAGTCCATTTACTGTAACAGTCCATAGCACTTGCAGTAGACCTTACCACAGAAAAGCAAGATACAAAACACAATTTACTGTTCAAATGGCAAATGCAGACAGTAAGCTCAGCAAACAAAACACTCCATATATTTACTACTCTCTTACTAGGTTATGGGGGAAGAGTTAGGGCAGAAAAGCCTATGCTCAAACTGATTTGGAAACGCAACATATTCAATTTTGCGATATAAAAACACACAAAGTCATTCAGCCCATCTCTTTTGTTGGAAAATCATCAAAATATTCCAACAAAATGGATGTGCAATTTTACTATTCGATCATTAGGTTAATTGACTACTAAATTAGTGCAGTAGATTATGATTTTGCTATTATGTATAATCCATCAGTTCATTATAATAGCGTAATAGTGCATAGTGTAGCAATGATGACAATCTAGGAGCGATCACCTTCAAGGCACTGATAAAAGACTTCAGATCTTATCCCACTTTTCTTAGCTTGTCCTCTGCAGTACCATTGCCTGGGGTTGTGGTGTGTATCTGTGAAAGAGAGAAAGTCTTGTCTAGTTTCACTTTAAGAGAGATAGGTGTGTATATTGTGGCTGCACAGAAAGCCTGGCATCTAAATAATTGTTTTACATCATTATGTAACACTGACTCTTAATAGCTGTGTAGCTAAACCACCTGAGACTGGATAACATAGAGGCAGAGAGGGGTAACATGCAACAAAAATGACAATGTTCCTTAAACTTGCACCATCTGCCTGAGACACTACACCTGAGAGCACCGGCACTGTCAGCAAACACAGTTATCTTTTTGGTTTGTCAAACAAAAACTTGTTTTTTATGGTGAGACTGGTGATCAGTTTGCATTTCTCTTCTGGTCTTCCAGACAGCCATTTACCTCTGTTCACTTTTGACCTATAATTTAATTAGCTAGTTCTTGAAAATTGCTTAGAGTTGTATTTCCAATTTTATCCCAAAAGTATAGATAAATCAGGCCAGAATTCCTTCATGTAAAGTTAGAAGCTAATTAAGGAAATAATTGATCATTTCTGTTAAAATGTTTACACTTTTATTTATTACGGTTATTCAATACACTCTTTATAAGTGTAACTGTCTAATTTAATTTAATAATTTCTAGCCATTTTAAAAGTATACATCATTTTGCATAATGTTCGTCCAATTCTTGCACCCAATTTTTACTACAGTAAAAATGCCCTCCACTGTCCTCATCAGTGGATCTAATCTCACGCATTAACATACACACAGATCATATACCATATGTTCACAAGCAGCGGTCCATATAACACGGACACCTAGTTCTACAGATCTTCTCGCCAGACATAAGACATGTCATCACAATTTATTTTTCATGAGGCTTATTTCAGAGTGTGAAGGAGTAGGGAAGAAAGAAGGGTAAAACTGATTCCGAGGAGAAAAAGAAAGAGAGGGAACAAAAGTACAGAGTGGGAGGAACGTTAGTCATCTGCAAGCTCTTTTTCAGCGACAAGGGTGATACATGTTTGTGGGTCTGTCTGTGCATGCACATTTGTGTTTCTGTATCAAGAAGAGATTAGTGTCTTACCTGTCAAGCAACATTTTATGAACAACAGTGAATGAATGCATCTATCTTTATTTTGGGGGAACAGCAGAGAATGAATTTTGTCTTTTGTCTGTTTGAAACATGCTGCTACTGCCTGTGCGTACCTGAGTCTTACACCTATATTTGTAGCTGTGAAAATGTTTTTGTGGGTGAGAATGTCACATCAAGCTGCCTGAGCACTGGGCCATAAATGTAATCGTACATATCTTGCAGAACCTTGCTTCTGCTTTTATATTTTGGCAGAGCTGTCTCACAGGATATGATGTTTAAAGCAAAAAGGATGTACAGTCGTGTGTTTTTATCAGGCTCTCGGTTCCAGCAGTCTTGTTGGTTGGGTGTCAAGCAAGTTTGTCATGGATGGATAGCTGCGCAACAGAGAGGGTGGTCTGTCACCATAGGCCAAACACACACTCACATTCACTCACAAATAGATGAACCTGGACTGATGTTGCAATTTGTTAGTGTAATTGCGCGGCTATATTTGTGAGGAACGATTTAAATCTTGAGAGTGAGTTGGAACAGTGAGGACATTTAATTGATCCTCACTTTCTGACAAACCTTCTAAGAGCTGTTGGTAAGAATTAAAGTTAGGCTAAGAAGCTAGGAAATGCATTACTGTATGTCAGTGAGTGTCCTTGTTGTACACACGTGTGTGCCTGTGTTTTCCTGCTTCAGGTTGTGTGTATATGCACTTTACTTTGCACTTCCTCACACAAAAGCTTAGCCAGGAAAAGGTACACTTCAGCATTAGAGTAACAAAGGTCGGTATAAAATCTCATCTTTTCTGGAATAATGTTATTAACAATTTTACACCAAAAGAAGAAAAATCCTGGGTTATATCCAGTGATACCTATTTCTGAACAACACTGATAAAGACAGTTCTTTTAGCAGCTGTGTTTCCATGTGAAACAAGCAGAAGGAGATATTCATCCCTCACCCTTTATTGATTTATGTATTTATGTTTGTTTAATATTGTACGCCATTCTACATCTACATGGTAAAATTGATGGATTTCCCCTTTAAAGGCTGTGTTCCTGCTGGCTGATGGTAATCTAGTACACACATCAAGAAATGTCACAAAGAAATGTGACCTAGCACTGATGCAATGAAAACTATGTACAGCATGTAGCTTTCTTTGACAACAAACACGGTTAGATGAAGGTGTGCGCATTTTTGTTCCTGATTGTTCCGTTTAGCTGCGTTTTCTTTCTCTATTTTGTTGTTCTGTCCAGTCCGTCTGCACTTCTGTTGCATTTCGTTCTGTTCTTTTCATCTGTCGTTACCATAGTGACCAGGGCTGGACTCAAAAGGATGAATCTAAGGTTAGAAGGCGAGTCATCAAAAAATCCTGTTACATGTTTCTCTCCTTCCTTCATATTTTATGCTCCTATGGACATTTTTATTTTCTTTCTCTCTTCTTCACAATTGTCCAGTCTTGCATTTGTTTCCATGCCTCCTGTTCTCCTCATCCCCCTTTTCTTATTAAGACAAGGGTAAGGTGTTCTGGTATGAAATTACCCAACTATATAGGCTATGAGAGTGTCCTTGACTGTCTATGTGTGTAAAAGAGAAGCGGCTGCTGTGTGTGTGTGTGCTTGCGTCCCCTGCCATCCTATCTATCTAGGCCAGTCTTGATGTGAGTACTCAACGGACCACTTCCCCACAGATCACACTATACTGTATATGTGTGTGTGTGTGTGTGTGTGTGTGAGAGAGAGAGAGAAAGAAAGACTTGTGTGTGTGTGTCTGTATAGAGCAGTCCACTTCCCAAAAGACCAGACTCACTTTCACACTCTGGAGTCATAATGGCTAAAACAGGCTTGTTACAGGACTCATTTTACAGTATGTGTGTTTCCATCTCCTGAGCTCAGTCTATAACCAGCTCCAGAAAGAGAAGAGGGTTTAAATGTCTGGTTTAACTATTTAGAGCGGTCTGCACAACTATATTCTGAAATATTCTCCCTGGAGGATGCATGCTTTTGTGAAGTCCAGGACAGTCAGTCCACCACGTGTTCCAGGCTGAAATAGCTCATCAGCTATTGGATGGATTTCCAAGAAATCTGCTACAGAAATTCATGTTTCCCAGATGATACATTGCAACAAATCTGGAGACCCTTTTTTTACATTGTGGCACTGTGAAGTTGACATCTTTGTTCTGAGTGGAATATCTTGACAAAAATCATGGATTACCATGATAGTTAATAGAAATTTTACTTTTGATTACAGTCATTACACTTTATTGATCCTGTGACTCTAGCACCATCATTGTGACTTTTTTTATTTGCAAGATACTCAAATACATGGCCATATACTGCTTAATGCTAATGAACAAATGTTAGTATGCTAACACACTAAATTATGTGATAAATTATAAAAATTGGCTATTAAACATCAGCATGTTAGACATGACACTGTAAACATTTTGTATGCTAATTTTAGCATTTAGTGCAGCCTCACTGAGCAGCATGGTTGTAGACTCCAAGAAATTTGTTTGTGTGTGTGTGTGTGTGTGTGTGTGTGTGTGTGTGTGTGTACTAGAGTTCTGTTTTCTTGTATGTCTGTATAAGCCTGTTGCATTTCTTGTTACATGCACTAGAAGAGAGCTGCTGTCAGTCAGAAGCACACATTAAGAATGTAAAACATCTTCATGTAAACCTTTCTCCTTGCACAGAATTGATCCTGCGTCTGTATGTCTATGATTTATACCAAAGTCACCCGGTATGGAAATGAGAGCAAACACGCACACGATTTCATCTGACTGAGGGGAGATAGTGGGCGTGGCAGTAGTTCAGATGTGCCTATTCCTGTGTCTGTCTCATTCTGCAATCCTCTCGTCTTCTTCTTCTTCTCCTCCTTCCCATTCTTCCCCTTTTTCATGTCCCCTTTCCGTGTTCCTGGGCTCATTTCCTATACCTGTATATGATTTTTATTGCAGATCAATATGTCTGAGAGAAAGAGAGAGAAGATCATAGGTTTTTTTTTTTTGGAGATTGGCTTGGTGCCTGTAGTGATGTCATCAGGACACGAGACGTAACATCACCTGTCTGTTGTCATGTCAACCAAATATGATCAACATGCGCATATAGAGAAAGACGTATAGAAAAAATGGATAAGGGAAATATTCATGTATGTTGTCTGTTCAGTGTGACATTAAACACAGTTCCCTTCATCATTGAGCTTCTGCATGCATGGGTCTGTTTTGCACAGCGATAAAGTTGATGATTAACAGCATTACCTCAACGTGGCAGACGGGTAGCCATGGCGATACTACATTAAACAAACACCATGGTACAGCAGGGACAGAGAGAGGGCGAGAGAGGGAGGGAGAAGGGATGCAGGAGAGAGAGAGATAAGATGAAAAAGGTGGGGAATAGAGAAGGGGAGGAGGAAGAGTGTATGATTTTATTTTCTGAGTGATTCATGTGATTGTTGTAACATCCTGATAGCTCCTTCTCTAACAGCAGTGGAGGTCATAATACAGCTCAGACCTTTAGAGTCTCCTCAGTCAAGTATAATGAATTGCTATCATGTCAGGAAAGAATGACATAACTGCTTTTCGGTTTGTTACTGGAACTGATCTCTTGCGTACTGAGTGGTGGTTTCTGAAAGCTTTTACAAGCCCACATATGATTTCAAACAATTTCCTGCAACATCTGTCTATTTCTTTTCAATATGGTCACATTCTCTACTTTTTTTTTGTCTGCTCATCTTTGGTTTGTAGTAGTCCTCTTGGCGTTTTCTCCATTTACTCCCTACCTTTTTTAAAAACCCTTTCCAGTTTTCTCCCCCATTTGTCCTCTCTCCTCTCTCCTCCTGCGGCAGCTATAAGCTCTCCTGTTTCACTTTAGTCTTTGCTAATGAAGCAGTCATCTGCTTGGGGCCATTTTCCTCTCTATCAATATTCTATGTGAATTACCAGGGTAGGGTTATTAACACTGACACAGGGAACCATGTCACATTGCTCAGATCTCCTGTTACCTTGTTACCACACATACACTCACACTACATGTATGAACACATCGCTCTTATACACACAGACAGACATTTGTATGTCCTGAGTATTGATTAGACATTAAATATCTCCTCGGTATGATTTCTATGTGTCATTGGATGATGCATCTGGGAAAATACATAAAACAAAGGTGCTTAATGTCGTCTTTCATGAGACCAGACCAGTGATCTATAGTTTTTTAAGTAGTTTTGTGGTCACAGTTTCATATTAAATAATTATTAAACATGACATGTTGGCTTTTCATTAATACTTAGAACATCACTGTGTTTAAGATATATTGTTTGAAGCGTTTGAGGTGTGCTGACTTGATACCTTTCTTTCTTTCGCTCTTTGTTGTGTGCCTTCCTATATGTGGCTTTTAAAATGTTTGAGTAGTACGTTTTGGTGGGAACGTTTCATATCTGAAATTAGCTGCTGTTCTCAGTCAGAATCTGGTTTCTAGGTAGGATCCCTGAACACCATCTATAATGTTTTTTTTTATTTTTCCCCTTGTCAAAAGCCCAGTGTAGCAGCAGTATAATATAAATGGCAGTGTCCCCACATTTAACTGATGCTAGTGCTCCTCATTACCTGTGCTAACAGCTAGATGTGACAGCAGGTTGTCAAGCGTTAATGATGCAGGAAGTTCTGTCACAGCACAGTAGGTCTGTTTGGAGCACAGATGTTGAGGACCATGGTAGATGGATTCTTAAGGCGTTTTGCTAAGTTGAGTTTGGATCTGAAACAGAAAAAAAAAATTAGTTATATATTTCTTTTAAGCATTCTCACCATAGAATCTGAAATTATGTCTAAATATGGTTGACTTTTGCTGGAGGAGTCAGCTTCATTAAAAACAAGGACATAATTTGTGATAAGCTCCAGCTAGTGTAGCACTTTGAGAAGGACCGAGCCATGAAAGGAAGTTCTGTTCACTGCTAATCAGCAAGTATGTAGCCTACTTACAGTACAGTAATATTTACCAACCAGGCTACGCACAAAGCAGTACAAAAGCAAATGATTCTGTATAGATAAATATTAGTTGTCATAATAGTCTGTAGTGGTTTAAAATATCAAAAATGTTTCCTTTAAACCGAAAATGGCCTGGTACATGCAGATGCAGCAGTTAGACTGATGAAGGATACATAGGAACATTTTTGGAATCAAGTCATAAATTCAAATGGTGGGTTAAAGCTTATTTAATATGTATTATTATTACATTTTTAACATATGCGGGGCCTGGCAGAAACAAGTACTCACAAGTATAATTCTGACTGATGTAAATTTTACTATCCAGCCATTATACTGTGTAGTAATTTATTCCTTATGCTGGAAATATATGCCTATATTTTAAATGCAATCAAATAATAAGTCCATTAAGTTAAGGTAAATTAATTACAGCATTATCATGTCTTTCTATCCCCATCTTTCCACACACACACACACACACACACGTGAGAGAAAACAGAGAGAAAACAACATCTGCAGCATCTGGTCAATCAAAGCTTTGATCTGAGGTCACATCCAAGCCATTTTAGAGGAAGCGTGACAGTAAACTGACCTCGCTTATGTGTTGTTTGTTTATTCTCCAAAAGTTAAGCACAGGAGGAAAACAGTGTGTCTATTAAAAAAAGGATAATCAGAACTCAGTAGCTCTCCACACACTGTCCATACTACTTCTTTTTTATGCTATTTGTGCTTTCATTCAGTTGCTGTCACTCACCGAGTCTTTATGCTGCCCTTCTGTCTGCTTCTGTCTGTCTGTCTTCTAAGTGTGCATTTGTGTGTGTGTACATGCAAAGTGTGTGTGACTTTACCTCTAAGTCAGGCATCTGGTGGCTATCAGAGTTAATCACCCAAGCTTCCTATAACTGCCTGTGACACACAAGCACACGCAAATACACACAATGGGACACACACAAAGCATTTACTGGGACATGACAGTGCATCTGACAGTGGTGGAAAGAAACATGGGCAGCGCACCAGGGGCATAAGTGGCAAGATGAAGAAATTGAGGGCACTGAGGGGACATGGGCAAAGAAAGGAGGAAAGGAGGAGGAAAAAATAAAGGTGAAAAGAATGGAAGGAAGGTGGCAGGAAGTGTGAAATGGACTGTCACACATTTGGGCATTCAAGAATAGAAGGACTTGATAATGACACTGCTGTACCACTTAAAAAGATGTGAGCAGGAGGTGCTAAATGCTTGGACAGAAAAGGCAGTGTTCATTTAGAGCACTGGAGGCAGGTGAATGAGTCAGAGGAGAAACACATGAAAACAAACACCTCACACTGCCCACTACAGAGTCAGCATTCTTCTTAAATGGAATTTTCAGATGTAATATGCCATGTAATTTCCCACATTTTGCACATAATGGGGCTCTCATTCAGTGATGAACTATGTCTGTAAACAGAGGTCAGAGTCAAAGTCAGATTTAACAGCCTAAGCACAACACTGTAATATCACAGGCTCTGTGATTTGAACAAAGACTTTTCATGGTCAGTGGTAGCAGTAATTTGCGGGGCTGAGTCAAGGCACTGCAGTCTTGTTGGGGAGGACAGGTCAGGGCCTGGAAATGATAATTGCACTTATGAAAGTAAGACAGATGGAGGGAGGGAGTTCTGTTCTGTTCTTTTCCACTGAGGCTCTGCTGCCTTCTGTAGTTTCTGAGCCGAGCTACACCACTGTATTCATTATATGGAAAGTCACAGTGCAGTGCTTTCCCCGGCCGCAATGAGCTGGCTTTAGACTACATGCAAAAGGTCAATGTCTGGCTTGTTATGGATGCCTATAATTGTTCTTTGCTTTTTTTTCCATTTTGGGAAAAAGTGTCTTATTTTTCCTATTCATTGGGGTCTGTGCTCATTTTGTGCTCACTGCGACAACCTTGGCTTTAAGTGGAGCTTTCCGTTTTTAATTAGCAAAACTGTAATGTAACTTTGTTTGTGAGTAGGGCCAAGTCATGTCATAATGCTCCATGCTGTTCCATGCAACAGAGGACTTGTCATCCTCAGTAAAGACAGCTGTACTCCATCTAAACTCTTTAGTGTCAAACAGACAAGGATAGGGCATCTGGTGCACTCTGGTTGTGTGTCCCCCTTTCTGACTGTCTGTTTTTCATGACACTCTCCTTTCATCTCTTTGCTCTTGAGTTTCATTCTTCTAACTGTCATGTTTTCTATTTCCTCCTCTTGGATGGAGGTTCACACGCCATACATTCCTTTCTCATGTAACCTTTTGTTGCCTGGTCAAGACTGAACCCAAGGTTTGTCAAACATTTTATGGAAAAGCCTATCAAGAATATAATGTGAATATAATATAATGTGAAAAACTAAATCTGAGTTAATGTTCAGCCAGTTTGAGAGAAGTTGGACTTTGGATTTCAGCTCCGAAAGCTTATGTTATATCATGAATAAACAGAAAGACACAGTCAGGCATGATGCATCTCCAAGGAGGCACAATATGGTAGAAAAACTGGTCCCACTGCTTCCTACTGTCCACTGTCTGTCTACAAACATGCAGACATACATCTTCTCCCAGTCATATTGCTCCCTCTTGGGATCAGTGTGAGCAGCTGTGCTAGCAGTGCAATCATAGTAAATTTTAAATTTCTCCTAATTGGCCTACCTGTTTAAATAAATAGCATGAGAGAGAAGGAAAAGTGTTTAAGTCAAGCAGGCACAAATAGAAAAAAATCATAATGATCAATATGTTAAAATCAAAAGCACTCAGTGTGAACAGTGTGCACGGGTGAACAGTTACTCATTTTTTCTCTCCTATGTGTATTTACTTTTTTCATTCCTTAAGAGAGAGGTGAGAGAGAAACACTATAGTATATAGTTGATGGAATAAAGCCCTACTTACCCAGGTATACACATGTGTTACCTGATTCAAAGAAAATGGAAACCAGAAGACACTTTACTCTAACACGATAAAGTTACTATTTGTGTATGTAAGCCCACATGCAGACATCCATTTGCTCAGTCACACTGTCACTGTCAAGTATAGGAATCAACACGTAGACTTCTCCCCTGCCTATAGACGCAGAATTTCCCCATGCCCCTCAATCATCTGTGTTAATCAGCACCGTGTGGAGCCACTCCACATTCATTACTCCTTGATTATTCCATTAATTATGAGAAAACTCTGTTTGATTGCTGCTGAACAATATGACTGTGTAGATATCTTCATGTGTACTTCATGTGCTTTCCATGTATTCAGGTATAAATGCGTACTTTGGCTTTTTGTATATGTGACAGTATGTACTTTCATAAAGATTAACTTGTATGTGTGTATGTGTGTGTGTGTGTGTGTGTGTGTGTGTGTGTGTGTGTGTGTGTGTGTGTGTGTGTGTGTGTGGACTGAATACATTATTAAGCCAGAGTGGATGTAATTTGCGGTGGGCTAATAGAAAGTGGTCATGCAGGTAGACCTAGCCGTGCATTACAAATCACTAGAGCTGGTCTGCTTTGTCCTCAAGGTGACATTCATCTCTGTGCAATTCACCTGAAAAGGTGTGTGTGAAAGTGTGTAATCTCCATTTTCACTTTTGTATTGCGGTCTACTGCAGAAATTCTTGATTTGAGAGGACTGTTTTCTGGCACTTACTTGGGAAGTTATTTTGCCACACTGACGCTTGTAATCCAATTTTTTGGACACGTGTCAATTTTTTGTGTAGAGTTGATATGTTTTCAATTATTTCTTTATGATTTCTGGAAGTAATATTTGCCAAATGTCCTCATGTCCTCCTGAGAATATTCAGTGCTCCATTTTCAGCCTTTTGACTGAGCGTACTGGCCCCAGTTGCATTCTTTGTGCAATAATTGAACCAGCAGAATAATCAATCATTCCATTTTCTGCTGCTTATCTGAGTCTGGGTAGCAGCAGCAGCAGCAGCAGCCAAAGGACAGTAGCCGCACATCCTCACATCTTTTTCTGCAGCCATACTGTTCAGTTTCATGCGAGCTGTTAAGACCTTCCTAGGTCACAGATTAAATAAGATGTGTTAAATCCAACATGTTCATGGTCTGCCTTAAGGTCTTTTCCAAGTTGAACCTGCCCTGAAAAGAAGGCAGAAGATCACATGAAATGCTGACTCACCTCAGTTGGCTCTTTGATACACTGAGGAATAAATTTCCCACTGCAAGTCTCTTCTGGATGCCAGAGTTCCTCAACCTTCCCCCAAGGGTGAGCTCAGACACAATGGGAAAAACAGTCATATTAGGTGTATCGACCCAACCCAAAACTTGTGACCACAGGTCAGAGGTAGGATGTAGATCACACAGCAAGTTTTACTGTCAGACCTGGCTCCCTATTTTGCACTATTTCAATACCAACTTTGACCTCTTCTGCTCGTGGCACCAGCTAAGACACCATTTTCTCATAATCTACCATCAGACTACCGGAGCCTTAGATTCGTTCTTCATCTTTAGAATTATAATTCATTTGAACTGCAACTTGTCTTCTGGATATACAGTGGTGCAGATATATGAACAAGAATATATATAATATAAAATAAGATGCAGCAACTGGAAAGCAAAATGCTAATGAATTCAGAATCTGTCGCTGCTGCATGTGTTTGTCTTTTCTTTCTTCCATGGATTTCAATAAATGTATTTCATTATTTCCTTCCTTTTTTTTGTTTCTTCTTCTTTCTTTCTGTCTTACTTATCTAGTTACTTACTTCTTCTCCACATTGTCTTTCATCTTCATGGTTTTCTCTTTCTCCTATTCCACATCTTTCTCTTTCTCTGTAGCTGTGGATTATTTTTGGGCTGCCTGGTTAATTTCAGTAGGAAGTCAAGCTCATTGCCAAGGAAAGTGGAACGCATATAAAGAAGCCAAAAGACAAACAGAGACATCAAACAGCTTCTCATCTTTTTTCAGCCTCTCAGCAAGACATTGCGTTCAATTTTTGTCTCCAGTATCTGTGTATGAGTGTTTCAAAACTTGTTTGTAACCAAATAATGTAATTAAATCCCCCTCTCCTTTGCACTGACAGCTTCCATCCCAACATCAGCTAATGTGTCCATCAACTGCTGTGCAACATGTTAAGTGTCCTTGAGCAAGACATTGACACTCCGCTTAATCACTATAATTTATTTTAGACAGGAGCATCAATTAAATGCCTCAAATGAACCTCCAACGGTTTTATTTATCACCGCTTTTTTTTTTCCCTTGTTTTTATGATGGTGATCAGCGGAACAAAACTGAACCAAAGCAAAGGATGATTACGGAAAGAAATACATGTGTATGTGTAGAATATGTGTACTTATTTATTTATTTTGTTTGTGTGTTTGTGCATGTGCATGCTATGTTAATGCTAGCTCTGCTTACAACTGTGGCTCTGCATGAGTAAGATTTACGCTGTGTGCTGCACTGTCCCAGCTTATTACTAATTCGTGAATGTGTGCTTTTCAAGTGCGTATGTGTGAGTGACAGCCACAGGTCACACTTAAGATGGTCTCTGTATGTAGGCGGCACATGATCAGCTTAGGGGACAATACGCTGCAGGACACACACACAGACATACACATGCAGGTGTTAGTATCCTCTTGGGCAGGTCTGACTCACACAGTCTATTCTCTCTCTCTCTCTTTAACTTGGTGACTCACATAGAGGTAGATTGCCCTCAGGTGTCATGGCGTAAGATGAATAATTCACCCCAAGGACCTCTCGGCCCTTTCTCGCTCTCGCTCTCTCTGCCCTTTCTCTCACCCCCTCTCATCCCAGACTGGCTTTCTCTTATTTTTTCCTCCTTTCTCCTCCTCCTGTAATTAGTCTCTGTGTGTGAGGGAAGTGGCAACATATGTTGCACTGAATGAGACAGATAGAGGCAGAAAGAGAGAGAGAGAGAGAGAGAGAGAGCGCTTCAAAGAGAAGAACAGCTGAAGAGAAACATCCATTTAAAAAAACGTTGGACAGAAGGAATGAGATCAGAGATAAAGCTGAGAAACAAAATGAGTACCAGGATGACATGAATGGAAAGTGGCCATGTGTGTAAAGCAGGTGAAAGTATGGAGATGAGGTTCAAAATCTTTTTCTTATACTTTTGAATAAGGTCTATCACCATGCACAATCTGGTTACCAAGAAACAAAATAAATCCAAACTATTAAATTGCAGTGGTAACGTACAGGGAGGGCTAAAGGACACTATTAACAATTGAGCCAGCAAGTGATGTTTGAATGCTTGTCAAAGAACACATTTACAGTGGACCAGGTAAATGCTTTTGGATTCTTAAATGTCAGAGGAATAGAAAACACATCCCTAACGCCCTCAAAATGTATCAGCAAATTTTAATTATAAAAAACGTGCAGATCCCCTCCTTTTTGCTGATAAGAGGCGTCATAAAGATGGTGTACAGATGGGGCACCGATTTCCATTCTGCAGACTGCCAAAAACATTGAAAATACAGCGAAAATGATAGCGGCATAATAACCATGCCATGTTGGTCTTACACAGCCATGTGATTTTAACACAGTCCAGCCTATTAAACCCATGAAAATAGCTTTAAATGTTTCATACCATGTCTATATCAACCCTAAATAATTCTGCTGTGAAACTAGCTGACAATTTGTCCTGCTTCTACAAACATTCATCCCTAAGATGCATGAGTGCGCGCATACACACACAGGCCCTAGCTAATACAGTGAAAAGCAAGACAAAGCACTTTAAAATTGTAGACTTTCAAAGCTTGAAGTAAACCCAGGTTTAGGTATATACACTAAGAATAAGTCCATCTTTGAGCTCCACTCGAAATTAATCCAGTAGCCACGAAATAATCTGAACTCTGCCTGGCTCGCACAAATGGAGCCCCCACAATGAGAGACACCGAGCGCTGGTCAGAGGCTGAGGCAGACTGTGATTAGCCAGACCCAGGGGAGGGTCTCTATTACTGCTTCCCTAAATGACATGACATAGTGGAGAAATCCAGACTGGACCTTTCTACGGCTGGATCCCACCAAACAGGAAGATTGCACTGCTAACCTGCCTGGTGTGCCTCTACAAACACCTAAGAGACATATAAATGAATAAAAATGATTCAATGTGGATTTTGCATAATATGGGACCTTTAAGTCACACTTTATGCAGGTATTGTAGTCAGGGTAAACTGTGATCAGTAGCACAAGGTCAAACAACACAGCATTCTCATTGATTTCAGTCATACAGTACTATTTCTCTTGCACAGTAGGTGTCCACAAATAATACAGCATCGAGCGGTAGCTCATTGCATTTGCCAGTCAAACACATGCAAGCTTGCAATTTTGATTTATTACTGAATACCATTTTTCTACTGTTGTGACAGAGAAAAGAGTTAGACACATCTATCCAGGTACAGAGGACTACAATGAGAATGAGAATCCTTCGTTCCTTAACGGTGGTACTTTTTTTGCACACAGGTCTATTTTCATGGTTCGCACTCACACATTCAGACCTGGGAGCCTCTGGCGTGATTGTATTGTAGTGCGATTAGTAGGCCTATCTAGTCTTGGCAAGCCATGTGTATTATATTAACCAGGCATGGTACATACATTAGGTCATTGTTGAGGTGTGCTAAATGTTAAACATTTCAAAGCTAAACAACCAGGGGAAGGCATGATGCTCAACAGTTATGCCGTATTTTATTCCTTCTATCTGAAACCATTTTATATACCAGAATCTCATGCCTTTGCATTGTCTGTGTGACTGGTCTATTTGAGATGATCCGCTGTGCTTGTGTTCCTGTTTTGCATCTTAAAGCATCAGTAAAATGACAAACATGAAAGCAAAGAAGAGATAAAAAAAAATCAGTTTGGACTACTTAAGATGCTATTTCAGTCAGTTTCACATTAGCTTTGAAAACACTTGAAAAGCCAGCTCTGTCATTTCTCCTCCTTATTCACTCAAGGATCATCTCAAAATGAAAACCTTTTCATTCTTTGTGAGACCTTGGATACTCTAAGATGTGCACTTTCCTGCAAATCCACAACAAAAAGAGACGCGATCATATTCAGTACAATGTGATCTAGTGAGTATAAATACCGTCTGTTAGCAGCAGCAGAAATGAAAGTAAACAGAGTCTAAGATGTTTAAAGGAAAGATAAATAAACAAATAAAAAGTGACATAAGTAGTGATTCTCACTTTCTAATCATTCTGTCAGTGAGTTCATCAAGTTCACCTCCTGACTGGCGAGGTCACATCCTCCTTGCTGTGACATGATTGGGTGAACAGGTACCATTCTCTTCTACCATCACACACAATCCTACGCTTTCGCACTCTCCTCACCCTTCTCTCTGCCAGTATCCAAAAATACCTTTAAACCCAATTAGTGGAATTAATTTCACTTATAGCAAGTTAATTATTTTGTGATGGATTGAAAAAAGGAGGGGGTGAGGAAGAAAAGGAGAAGAGGAGGACAATGAAAAGAGCAGAGAAACCTGAGAGGAGTCCTCAGGGGAGAGCTAAACTTAGTCTTGCTTTTCAGTCTTTCTGTCTCTTTTACGCTCTTCCGCTTGTTCTTCATCCAATCTGTCTGTTTGTCTCTGTTTCTGTCTGTCTGTACTGTATCTTTTCCCTGCTGTCTCTATCACTTGATCATGTCTTTATTTGCTATAATGGTTTGAACTAGTGAGTCATGCTGAATTATACCCAGCAAATAATCAATAACTTATAGCAACAAAGCTAATTTTTTACCCACCAAGAGGTACAGCCAGTAGTTTAGCTGCAATACTAATACAAAATCGTATTAACTTGTAATTATACTGTTTAAAGTTGTTAAATCATCCACAATTTAAATTTGTGGTATATGATGCCTTAACTGACTGACTGTCTCATATGTCACACAGCAAAAGATGTGTATAATGTAAAGTATTATAGATGAGAATAATTTCAAACTTGCTTTGTGACTTGTCCGTTATTAGGGGTTTTTAAAAAACATTCACTACTGATGGCAAATGGCCTGGAGAGAGTATTCCTCAAAATATACAAATTAAAGGAAAAACCAACATGAAAGTGTCACAGCAAGGTTTTTAACCACACAAGCCTGTAGAACAGCTCCAGGGCCAATGTTCAAATTAAAACTTTAAATGAAAAGCATTTTCTGGCTAATACTGTATGCAGTAGTTGGGGTTAATAAAACAAAGTAAGAAATAGAAAGAAACGTGAATTGTAGTACTGTCATAGGACATGGATTGCAGAATCATCCAGTATGGATTCAGTTTCAAGGGAAACTGAGCTGATTTAATATAATGGTTATTCCACACCTTTATCACAGATGTTTACTTTAATTTATTACCCATCAGTACAGTATAATTCTGGTATTGTAATGGTTATTTAAAGCGATAGAAATTGTTTTAACCAAGCCCTAGTAGCAAATATATAATCAGACTTGGGCCATTCTCCGTCTTTGCTCTGGGAAGACCCTGCTTAGGTTTAGAAATCAGAGGTCACGGTGGATGATGGGGTTTAGTGTGATATGCTGTTACGTTATTATAGTGACTACACACAGAGATAGTGAGAAAAAGAGAGAGGATCCTTTTAGAAATAGTTTCCTGCTCTGGGCCTTGTGAACCTTCCTTAAAAGCTTTGGAATAATTCCCAAACTTTTCTGGCTGGTAAGCTCCTCAATCAGCTCGCTGTTGTTCAGCGACAAGACTTGGAAAGGCTGACCTCTGTGTGTGCTGCATTCACTGCTTTAAAATGCTGTCAAGATGATGCTGAGCAAGCTTATGTCTTCCACAAAAAACGCTCGATGTACTAAAGCCTTTGCATTAAATGTCACACACACACAGAGTTCAAACTGTGACCAATCTTAAATTGTACTCCTTGAATATAGAAAAACAACATATCTTGAATTGAAAGGCCATTATGCTGTTAAAAATGCATGGTTCCCTCTGGGTTCCTGGATATACAGGGAATATACAGTGTGCTTTTATGTTCTAGTGACTCATTGCTTTTTGTTTTATTTACTTCTACTGAGCTGATGTTGTATCATCACGTAAGTGAAATTTTCTTCTGTTGCCCTTTCCTCTCTTTTCTTTTCTTTCCTTTTCTTCTTTTCTAACCATTAGAATTCACAGTAGTTTGTGGTTTTCCCTGATTTCACTTCTCCCCCATCCACCCTCTCATTCTGGGAAGGCTTCCAGTTCAAAATGCCACATGGCTTCCCAATATTCCAGATTTTTCCGACTGGAAGTGTCGAATTCCAGTGGAAATGCAGCACAGTCGTGCCATTAACGTTTTAGTCGAGGAATGCCTCTGGGAAATGCTTCAGCCTGTGTGTGTGTGTGTGTGTGTGTGTGTGTGTGTGTGTGTGTGTGTTTTATCACTTTCCCCAGTATTTAAACTGTACCAGATCTCAAAGCAGAAAGAACATAAAAACACAAAAGCAGAGAGTAGTATAAACTTTAAACACACACATACAAAGTAAAGCGAGCATGTGTGAGATCGCTGAGTTGATGGCGCTTCAGTCTAAATGTTTACAATAGGATCCTCTGGTTATGAAAGGAGGAATGCAGGAGAGAAAGAAGTCTGTTCCTGGCCAGCTATCTAATAGCTTATGACTCAAAGTACTGGCAGTCATGAGGTACAATTGTTCAGTGTGTGTGTGTGTGTGTGTGTGTGTGTGTACACATGAGTGGTAAATGAGAAGTCACTTGTTTATTGAAACATCAAACCTCCAAACCATTTAGCCACACACACATATACACAGCTCACACTGACACATTGTGGTTTTCTTCTCTTGTACCAGAATATCATGCTAATGTGTACAGTATACACAGGGACACACACGTCTTCAGGCAGGGGGTATTTTGCCTTGGCCTTCAACTCTGTGTGTGTTGAAAGTGCTCCAAGGAGACTCTTTTCATACCAATATGATCTGTTCATCACAATCTGTACTATGTGATTGCGTATGACGCCCTCCTAGCAAAGGTCAGTAATGTTTTGTGCTCATTGTGTGTCTATTACTCTGTGTGTTCAGTTTAGTTTAGTTTAGTTTTGCAAAGCATCACCTACAGTAAATGCCATACAAGATATAGAACAGTGAAGAGTTTGGTTTTTTTTGCATTTTGTTATGTAATTTCATGAATTTTGAGAAGGTTTTCAGTAAACAAAGTTCTGGTTATGTGTCCAAAACCAAGCTTCTGAAAATGTGTTACATATAACAAACAGCAACAACAGCTTACCCTACATGGTTATTCTTGAAAAGGATGGTTTAGTATTTTGGGATATGCAGTTACACACAAATTTATTTATGGTAGATAGTGTGGTATAGGTTATGGCTAGTTAACAGTTCCCTTGACCTAGTATTAAGGGTGGAATACATGGATGAATTAAGAGAGCTGAAGAGCTGAATAGGATACAGCAGCATCTCTTAGTCTTTTGCCATTATTTCTTAGTGGCCACTTGTAAAGTTGGTTCTGTGTGTGTATTTGGTATAAGCAGGTAAGCTTTTTGTGCAATTATACAATTAGGAATCAAAAGCACAGGTGAAACAGATTTTGGAATCCTTCAACATTTTATCAACTTTATCCATTTCCCAAATCGAACTATGTAAACGTGTTTACTGTCTTCACATGAAGTCTAAGATGCCTGATGAAAAATACCCACCAAAACACACATATCGTTATAATACAAAAAGTATAACTGTGTCTAGTCTTTGCAATATTTTACATAAACAGTTGATAAGTTAGCGACAACTTTTATTACATTTCCACCCATCCGCCCAGTATCCAGTTTTCCTTAATGCATCCATGGTGGAGACAGGTAGATAGTGAGGTTGTGGTATAACTACACTAACATAACTTCCTGTAAAATCTACATCTTTTAACATGAGGTGCAAGTACGTTTACTTTTTTATACTTGTACAGAGCCAGGCTAGTTTTTTCAACCTATGATGAGCAAAGCTGCAGAGTTTCTGTCTGTAAATCCCCATATCTTTCACATTGTCCAGTTTTTCCTTTAAGTGGCACAAAACTATCACAAAACTATGTTACACTATTGTTGAAACTGATACATGTGTTTATGTTTTCTATGTCTGTGTGATCGTTGAAAAAAAGCAAGGTTACTACTGTGTAAAATATGCATAAAAGAAACCAGCCACTAAACTTTGATTGCACAGAGTGGGGGTGGGGGCAGTTTGTGGCAACTCCTGTAACGGTGTTAAAAACAGTGTGACAAGAATAGTGTGACACAAAATGAAGAAAGAGAATCGGGGCCAGAAAAAAGGGGGAAAGTTAGATGTGCAACAAAAGAAAGATGATGTTTCTGGAGCATTTGAGGATGACTCATCCATAAGCTAGTGATGCCTCACAGACACACACACACACAAACACACACAGAATCGTGAGTAGCTTTACATGCACACACATTACACACAAATGTTTAGTCATACGCTTGAACACACATGCAAACACACATCAGTACACCAGTCATCCATGATACTGATTCAGTGAGACATGCATGTTGGTTCAGCAGCTTGTTCCTAATGAGCCAAAATGGCCGCTGCCGCACCACAGATTCCAGGCCAGAACAGCGAACAGCCCAAGGGGCAGCGAAATTGGGCGAGAGGAAGGATCAGAGGGGCTGGATTTAAATGAAGCTCATTAGCTCATGGTAGCCGTGAGAGGTCCCTGCACACTAAGGAGCAACACACCCACACACGGATATGCATGCGGACACACATGGATCTCTTGTATACATACAGCATGCACATGCAGGACACCAGTGCTTTTCAGTTGTTTTTACGAGAGAGAAAAAGTAGAGACATATTAGTGCAGGGCAGAAAGAGGAAGGGGAAGGTGAAGATGTGGGGAAACAGAGAAAAAGGTTTAGTTAGTTTTTTGTTGGAAGACATGACTGGCAAGGTAGCAAGCTCTACAGATGGCAGAGACACTTGCATATGTGTTTGTGTGTGTGTGCGTGTGTGTGTGACTTTTGCTGGTTGTACCCCCTTCCCTGCCTTCTCTGCATGTCCACCCACTCAACATATGTCCTCCTCCACTCTCCTCTCCTTTCCTGTCCTTTCCTCTCCTGTTTTTTTCTCCCGTCCTCTTCTCATCAATAATCCTTCTAATCATCATATATTGCGCTGTGTCACTTCCCCTAGTAATCTGTGTAAATATAAATGTGGGTGGTACATGTTTTTGTCGCAGAGAGTGCCCTTTGTGCTTCTCTTCAGAGCTTTCTGATATATTTATATCCGTAAACACACACACACACACACACACACACACACTGTCTTTTTAACTCTACAGCCAAACTCTCATCAAAGGGGCGTTTGAGTTCTTCCTCTGTTGCCCAGGCCCCACATGTCCCAGGAGGGTGAGCATATAAAGAGAGGGGAGCGGCTGAGCCATAAACCCAGCACCCACTAAGCCTTCGAACAAAAAATCTGCAAAAACCCTATTAGACGCTTTGCATTTGTCAGTCAAACAATTTTTTGCTAATCTTTGTCGAGGAATTTCACATGAGATTTGTCATGTGTCTGCCCTACTTTGTCAGGATTTGTGGAAACTGATCGCTGGTGAAATGAAGAATAAAATACTTATTATTTTACATTTATTGACATTGACATTTATGACTGTTTTCACTTTATTGGTTACATATTACTGATATAATGAGCCAGTTTGGATTTTTAATTGATTATAGACACTGAAATTGGTGCTGTTCATTTAACAAAACAATAAGACATAATTGAAAACTTAATTAAATTAAATTTTTTAAGTAATGTACTGAAATACTATGTATACTATAAAGCTTATTTATCTAACTAATGTGCCTGTATTTAGATCAACACTGCTTAGTGCCTTTCCATCATCTGCTCTATCCACTCACCTGGTTGACTGCCAGTAAGTGTATCAATTTCTGTTATAAGAGAAAGTGTGTTTAAGTGAGTGTCCACTGTGTGAGAAGAATCGACTTACATCGTTATGCATTTAGCAAGACTGATTTTCTTAGTAGATTAGGTGTCTGGACTAAAAGTGCTTTCTCTTTCGCTGTTGAACCAACTCATATGAACAATCAGACCACAGAGAATATGGTGGAGAATCATGTCCTGACAGCCTGGAGTCAGACCATGAAGCACTAGGATCAATAGAAACCTATTGGTTAGGGTTCAAATCCAGCAGTGAGGTGTCTTGTTGTATGTGACATATAACATATGCCTACTGTATACATGGACTGTTACATACAGTGCTGTATAAAAAAAGCTGCCCAAACCTCCCTGGTCCTATGTGAGAAAGTAATTGTCCCTCTAAACCTTTGGTTTGTACCACAATCAGCTACAAGAAATAAAAAAAATTGATATGTATCAGTCTGGAAAAGGTACCAAAGCCATTTCTGAGGCTTTGGGACTCCAGCGAACCACAGTGGGAGCCGCTATCCACAAATGGAGAAAATGTGGAACAGTGGTGAACCTTCCCAGGAACTGACCAGCCTATTAAAATTAGTCCAAGAGCACAACAATGACTCATCCAGGGGGGTCATAAAAGAACCCAGAACAACATCTAAAGAACTGCAGGCCTCACTTGCCTCAGTTATTGTCAGCATTCATGATTCAACAATAAGAAAGAAAATGAGCAAAATGGCATCAATGGGAGAATTCCAAGGCCAAATACACTGCTGACCAAAAAGAACTCAAATGCTTGTCTCATATTTGGCCAAAAACATCTTGATTTTCCCCAAGACATTTGGGTAAATACTTTGTGGACTAATTAGACAAAAGTAAAACTTTCTGAAGTGTGCAACCCATTACATCTACAAAAAAAAAAAAATTAATTGGTATTAGAGGTATTGGAGTGGCCTAGTCAAAGCCCGGACTTAAATCCAACTGAGATGACCTTTTTGAGATAAACTGAGCCAAAGCAGGTTTGAAATAGGAGACATTGGCTGTGTTCCCCCATTTTGAAGTGGTGACAAACTGTTGAGTGAGATTTTTCATACCCTATATAGTGTATACTCTATATATCCCACAATGTCACTAAAAAGTGTCCATGGCATGTACTAGTTGGCATACTAGTGAGTGGACTACTTAGTGTATAAAGTACAGGCAGTAGTGAATGAGTGAATATGGAGTGATTTTGGACACAATCCTTTGAATGCTTTAAATTTATTTATTATCCAGACAGAACTAACAAGTCTGGTGAATCAAGCAATCCAATTACAATTGCTGCAATAGTCTGTTTGATCATGAATATTACAAATAGATTAGAAATATTAGGAATTTGCTCTGTCAACCTGTGAGCTACCTATTCTTTTAAAAATAACCTACGGTAGACTTTTTTTTTGTGTGTTATCGACTCTCTGTTGCACAGTTTAAATTAAAAAGGTGTTTAGTTCCTACCACTTTTCCCATGGCCCTACATCTCCTGATGGGGGATGTGCAGAGTGGGTAGGGCATGAGTCATAAACCTAACACTCCCTCTGAGGCTGTGACGATGCCAGACTGTCGAGCTAAACTCTGAAAGCACATTCATTAGTGTTTTATTGCTTTGTAGTCTCGTCAGTTAATCACAGGCGTGCTCAGAGATGTGCACACACTTTTTACGGTTCTAAACACAGATACGCTTGAAGGACTGTACAGAACAGAGACGTGTATTGTGTGTCGTCTTCACTTTGAAATACACAAAGACATTACCATGCATGTGCTTTGTTTATGGCTCCCTGATGTGTTGTATATTAGACATAACTTTTCTCCATGTCTGTACATCTGGTTCTCTGAGATCACACACACACACACACACACACACACACACACTGCATAATCTGTTCTTTCTGTGAGGACACTTATTGACTCAACCCCTCTACACTGACTTAATGTCATTTATACTGTACATTCAGGGACGTCTCTGTTTGTCATTAATCATTTCATAACACATATGATTTACAATGTGATATTTTATCTTTTTCCTTAATTAATTTCCTTGATTATATTCAGTTTCATTTATTGTGTATTTTCTCAAATTAAGCAATGAACATGTTTATACTTGTCTAGTGTTCAAGAGCCTTTATTTCATTTTATGTTTTAAAACCTCAAAAGCACTGGATCCGCATAAATAAATTACTCTCTTTTGCTCTCGTTTCTTCCTCTTCTGCATGGTTGCTCAATCTTTTGACTTCTTAGAATAAGGTGCCAGTGCTTAAATTGACAAGAAGAATTAGAGCTGATTGAATTGCGCAGCATAAGAAAATGACAAACACACTTGAGAATGACGAGTTCAAATGATTCTCTGTAGGGCATCATTTGAATTGAACAGTGGATAAAATAAAAGACACACTGCAATAGACGGACAATGTCAGTAAAAGCAAAAGATCCAAAATGTTTGACAGAGAATGAAGTGCAGACTATACTGAAACTATTTAGTACATAACAATACATAGTACTTGTTGTTCTTTTTTGTGATTATCATTTATTTATGCCAAAGTAAAATCTTTTATGAAGAAGTTCCTTCATAGGGTCTCTAAACTCACATGACTCTCTGATTTTTGGAGTAATTGGATATGAAAGATAACACTAAAAGAATTTTCTCCTATAGAGATGTCTATATATATATATATTCCCTCAAGGAGCATGAATTAAAGTATTTTTTGTTTGAAAACTGTAACTGTAAAATTAAGTAATCATCTAAATCACAAAAGAATCTCATGCCCTTGTCATACAAATGTGCATGAACAAATGACTTCCTATCGATGATAACAACAACCCTGTTGTTCCACAATAATGAATTATGAGGTGAAAAATTGTAAGTGAATTACATTTTGCCAAAATTTAAAGCTTGTTTGTGGAAGTCAGACAACAGGAATTTTCGTTAGCTCAAAATTGCATTTATGCAAGAAATCGATCCCTCCAACCTTATTAAATAAATTGTTAGGACTGTGGAAGCATATCGATTGAGGCTGGGAAATGCAATCTTTAAACCATTTGACTCTAAGAGCCACAATAATAGATTCAAATTCTGTGGCTCTTAAACCCCCATATTCAGAGTCTCTAACTAATTGTGATTTACATAGATAGTGGCTTTTATTCTTCCAAATGAAATAAAAAATGATGGAGTTAGAAGTCCTAATCATTTTTGGCGAGATATAAATGGAGTTGCATGGGTAGATAAGTCCTGATAAGCCTTCTGATTTCGACAGGAGAATCTGGCCCAGAAGAGATAGATCTCGTGAGAGCCAGTGGTTTAACGATTTTTGAGTGGCTTTCAGTCGAGGAATGACATTTAATTCCTCCCTACCTCTGCCAAATTCCTGTCTTCCTTTCGCCTGTCTGAAAAACCATGGCTAAGAGATACAGTAAAGCATATGAATGACATTGCAGCATTACACTATAATATTTGTGTGGCAAATTTATTGATGGTGTAATGTTAAATAGGAGGCTACTGGCCTTCAAGTGCGGCCAGTTCAGTAGACTGGTCAGTAGGTGCCTGCCACAGGGACAGGAACATCCTGAGCTTGTCAAGTTAGCTCAGTAAAATCATACACACATTGTTTGTATGTTTGTATGTTAAAACTAAAAATAGCAGCCTGAATGTGATGCTGTGAAATATTAATTTTCTCGTCAATCAGAAAAAAACTAAACATTTACTTTTGACTTGTTTTGGGTGAACAACAAAAAACTAAATTTCCCACAGGAGGCTGAAAATTAAAAATACCCATATTTTGTTTATCAGACTACTGTAATGTTTGAATTTCTTTTTTCCCGAGGCAAATATAAATCTCCCTTTGAAATGCTATTGTAAACACTTTCATTTTGCCATCAATCAACAGTTAAAGCATGTGCTTTATACAGACTATAGCATTTGTGTGGTTTATGTTTGTCACATGTGGCCTTTACTGATGTAAAGAAATTCTATTTTTGTAGTGATCAAACGAACATCAGCACATCAGTAGCAAAGGATATAATTTTTTATAACAAAAATAAAATAAAAGCTCTGCTCAAACTTAGATCAGGGCCAGGCTTTATTCTCTCAACACATAACTTTAAATTAAAGTTGGAATAAAATATTTAAATACCATTGTTTGTTTTTTTGTTGTGCATCTAATTTTGTCCAGGTTAAAGTAGTTTAAGAATGTTTACTACTTATTCATCAGCTCTGCTTAACATTAATGCCAGTCCACACACGATCTCCTGGCAGCTGCTCAGTTTAACCACAATTTCCTACTGTTCACTGCTGAAGGATTCTAGTGGAGAAAATTAGGGTTACATTCCCTGCTCAAGGGCACCGATGGTGTTAGTCTCCACTTTCTCCATCTAGATTTTCTTTGTCTGTTGTAGCATTTTTAAAGTGTTACAAATCCTGTCCTTTATACTCCACTTTAACCTCTTGTTGACCCAGTATGGATGTAGCAGTTAGTAGCAGCAAGCTTTGTTCATGGCTGCAGTCTTTTTAAAAGAGCGAGGTCAGTGAGTCCTGCTGGCACACTTGGCAATGACTGTAAATTAGCCAACAGAGCAGAAACAATTTTGTGTGCTATTCATAACAATTCATTTTGCTTGTTACTTTGATTATTTGAGCGAAGGTTCCAGCAGATCAGGAGTCATTTAACTGTGGAAAAAATATAAAATGTAGTAGAACAGTGGAACAGTGGGGGTCTTAGACACAAGTCATCCGATTATTGGCATGGCCAAAAGTTAGATTATGTGCAAGTCATAAGACACAAAGTGTATTCACATTTTAGATGTTAATTAAAACACTGTGTGCTACAGGTGGTTATGTTCAGTTAAGTCTGTTCCGTTCATATCAACGGGAATGCCAGAATCTGACACATTAGTAAAGTTTCATGCTTGATTTTACCATCTAAGGGTGTGTTCATAAGATGACTGAGGAAGTGTGAGACTGAGTGTGCAAATTATGGCTTGGTTTGCTGCCAAAATGGCAGCGTTAGCAGCCAAATCATGCATGAGTGTTTAGATTCTGATTGGTGATATTTTCAAAGCCTGGCTGTACAACTGATTCTAAAGCACTAATGCAGCAATCAAACCAAAAGCAAGTAGCAGTGACAATACATTTTGGTTGAATGGCACTTACATCATAATTTGTCACGTGTAATGAAGACAGGACTCAGCACAGAAAGCTGACTGGATGTAATGTCTTCACGTGTGTAAATGTGGAGCATTAAGCAGTATGAATATAAAGAAGCACACAGCAATGACACATTCAAGAACTATCTAAGTAAGTGTGTAATATAATTTGTTTTTTATAATGCATATATAAATTATTGATTGTGCTTGTGTTTCTATGTCATAGTTTGTAAGAATTATTATATATAATTATTCATAATTGTCAGAATCATAAAATGTATTTGCTACTAATTTGTCTTAATTGTCATATGCTGCTTAGCGAGTTTTGCACTGTAGTGACCTTGCCAAGTTTGGGAGTTCCATTCAGTGGGAATACATGCACAGAAAATGTATTCAATTACTTTACAGAAGGGTACTCTGGATGAAAGTGTTGTCTGAATGGCACAGAGTACATTTAAGGATTGCAGTGTGGCCTTTACTGATGTAAAGGGCAGGTGTGAGAGGGAGAGTGAGAAGGGCAAAATGCTAAAGGAAGGAGAGACAGAAAAGTAAATGATAGAAAAGAACTACTGAGAAGAGGGAGAGAGTGAAGTCTGGCAAAACGTTTGTATCTTAAAAAGCAAAAATACAGAAATTAGATATATCATTTTTGTTCTAAAATCTGAGGAATGTAGGGACTGTAGGTGTTGTTGGTATGTTTGCCTTTGACCACACTATCCATAATAAAGGGTGTCCCAATAAAGCATAAACAGAAGCTGTTTATACTTTTCAATATCATCATATTGATTTAAAGTGTTAGCTAAATGACTAATATGTTTAATGCAAATACAGAGATCATGAAGATTATGATGTAAGAAGCAAAGCACAGAGCGAGACAGGTAGAAAGATGGTTTGTATCTGGGTTACTCTGGCCTCACATCACTCCACTGCAGATGAATATTAATAAGGAGTTATTAATATCTGCTGCCTGCACTGTGTGTGTGTGTGTGTGTGTGTGTGTGTGTGTGTATGCAAGGTCGGCATGGAGGCGCAGTGTGAACAAGCATTCCTCCTCTTGCTTTTCTCTTTCTCCTCCCCTTTTTCTCTTCTTCATTTTTATCTGTCTCTCTCACGTGCTTCACACC
>OMLM01013961.1:0-13299 GCA_900302695.1 Helostoma temminkii | reverse complement strand
TCTGTGTATCAGTATGTATCAGTGAAAATCAATAGTAAATTTACACACACACACACACACACACACACACACACACACACACACACACACACACACTATGAAGTTTACACCATTTAGCATTTGGATATTTGCTGCTGGGGATAAATCACACTCTTGCTCTGTTAGGTTACACTGGAGGTGACCAGCAGTGCATACCACTGAATGCATAAATCAATGAATCCTCAGGCAGTAACAGCCACTGCCTCCCTGCTTTTCCCGCTTTTAATACCAAAGCATGTCGGGTGTTTGAGCTAATCAAGATTACCATTCATCATACCTCTCAGCCATTAGAGTGGACTGAGAGGATTTTTTTCACAATAAGATTACTTCTCCTCCTCCTCAATTTATTTTCCATTCATCCTTGTTTTCCCTCATTGCAAGGAATTTCAGTCTTTTCAGAGCATAGACAGATACTCTGCACTGTGTGGTGTAAACATTTATCTTCCCTATAATTTCATCTGCGCTTGCTGTACTGGTTTCACACTCTTTTCATTTTACTCACTCTCAGTGTTCAGTGATCCAGCCTCAATTCTGACAAAAGGAAGAATATGAACTGAAATGAAACTCTCGAAAACACAAGACATGTTTACATATGATTCTCCCCTACTGTGCTTCACTAAAGATATTGATTGGTATCTCCATGAACAGGAAATAGTTATGATCACAAAGGTTGTCCTACAGTTTGACCCTTGGCCACTTTCCAAAACACAGCTTTACTTTAGCCAGGAATATATTTTCAATCTGTGAGCTGGCAAACAAACTCTCATGTGATGCCAGTACATTATCACCTGGAACACATGCTTCCCCCAGTGTGCCCTTGAGTGAAGCACTTGCTAGACCCAGAGCTGTCACACTTTGGCTGACCCTGTGCTCTGACTGGTCTGAGTGCTAAGATATATTTTGCATTTAAGACGTCTATATATTACAGATATGTAAAATGCTGTATATTTTTAATATGATATAATTATAAATCAAGATATGGAAAAAGAATTTACTTGAAAACATTATAAGTAATTGTAAATGTGCCCAGCAGCTTGAGTTTTTACCTTAAAACCATAACTGGTTTATGACATTACTAAGTAACTGATATAGCTGAGAGATGATGTATCTGTGATAAAGTTATTAACTCAACAACAATTAACCATGAGTTAGTTGTTTTAAACTTCATTTTCAATTAGATAATTTTCCAAAATTAGACTTCATTAGCTAGACAAGGAACCATCAATACACAAGCACAACTAAACAATGTTACAGTTACACTAATCAATATTGCTACACGACTGTGTAATGTGAAAGGCATCACTTTAAATGATAAAGTCACAGAGAATCATCATTTAATTCAGATGTTTTCAACAAAAAAGCACAGATAAAGCCACTTGTCCAACACCAAAGAGTTCAGAGACAAACGTAGTGAGTATGAAAGTAGAAGAGCATTAATCCGCTTGAGAGACGTCTGTTTCCCTCAGGAGTTGTTAGAGATCGATACATGACTAAAATGAAAGTGATTTTTGTGTTGCAGTATCCTGGTGGTATTTTAATGTTCAAAGAGGCAACTGTATGATAATATGACCAGTTTAGAAGCAGTTTCAGATAAACATATGTCAAAGTTGTATTTACTATATGGAGACTATTTGTGCATTAAAGTTATTTAAACTATTTGCAGCATCTAATCTGATGACCAGAATTTTGGTTTGGTTAGACCATTGATCCTTCTTCCACACGTGGCTTCTGACAAACACTGGCTAAGAATTATTGACCTGTTATTGACCTGTTTTATCCATCTTTAGATTTTCTTTGTTCTTGCTTAGTTCTTTGTATTTGTATTATTTTGCATTTGTGTTTTTGTGTTGTTCTTTCCTTTCCATTTTCAACAGCAGTCTTCTTGCACTTGTCAGATAGTGTTGTAGGCAGATTTACACCTTTGTCACATTCCCTCCGTTTCTTAATTTAACTGTAGTCATACTCAGTGATTTGGAAATTTTCCTGTATCTGTCCCTTAACTTATACTTTTCAATAATCCTGCTTATGTGTTCATAAAAGTTGTCACTTTCAGTTTTTATTTTTATTTAGCCTGAATTGATGTATCCCTATTTGGAGATACAATTAATTTGTTGATTAGATTTTATTATTATTGTTGTTGTTGTTGTTGTTGTTTTAAATATTATTTTAACCAAGTTTGTATATTTACCAGATTAAATTGCGGTTGCAGTTGTGATGACTGTGTGTGTCTCTACACAGTAATTGCTGTGCAAGTGAGATTCCAAAAAAATTACGCTTAATGTGATTTCTAAAATGATTTCTTACACTAGGCAGCTTTACACTCCATGTTGTATGTACTAAACCACTAAACCAATCTGTAGTATATTTGCAATATATCATTTTATACTGTTATGCATCTCCTCACACTTGTGTGTGTGTTGACTGTCTCAACTGTTCAACCTCAGTAAGCCTCTTTTTCACCCGATTTCTCTCTTAAAATCCAATTGGCAGAAATAGATGTCTAAGACAGATCCAGAGAATGTGGCGAGCGTTGGAGCTTGATAATAGCTTGCTTCTGTGTGGCTGCAGATCTACTGTAGCTCTGCCATGACTAATTTAATCTGTTGACTCCAGAGGTAATGTGTCTGTCATTTTCAGGCATCCTGGTGGGTTAATGTGGAAACATAAGATACATTAGGGAAAGCTGCAAGTCACAGCTAGTCAGACAATTTGGCATTACGCTTTGGAAGAAAGGGATGTGTACAAAACACTTAAATACAAAATAAAAATGGCTGTGAGCATTTTTTCCATCATCTCACTTTCAGCTTTGGTGTTTGAGTGCAGATACATGTATTGTGTAGGTTACTTCATGCAATCAACAGAATCTAACATACGGCAGGTCTGCATTTCCACTGTATATTATTTCATTATCTGCTGCAGCTACAGAATATTACCTCAGACTGCTGATGATTACATTAAAATGCGTGATGTGATAGTGCAGAAAGTAGCCTATATGAAGAACCTGTGCAAATACAGCAAAAATTAGTGACTTTTCGCTGATGTAATTGAATCTACCCTGCCGACAACTCTGCACATCAACTTTCAATTATGCTCAGCTCCTGCCAGAGGCAACCTGTATATAATTTAATGACGCTTGAAGGGATCTAAGGGAATTTGTTTGTGTTTGTTTGTGTGGAAATCTTAATTTCTCTCACTAAGCTAACGATCCAAAAAAAAAAGAAAAGAAAAGGAAGGAAGCTGTTAGCTAATTTGTCAAGGAGTAGTCTTAATTGTTAGGAGAAGGAATATAACCTAATTTCAGTGGAACTGAATATCTGTCACTATGGCAAAGAGATAATTGCTTTGTGAAAGATTATGAACCTCATGCTCATTTCTTCAGCGTTTTCCATTAACAAGTCTCTATGACTTAATGTAATGATGCTTGTATAGCTTTAATATAATTTTTAAAATGCAGCTCCTAAATAATTAGCTTTTTGTCTTGCATCATTATGTTTTTTTCTTTACTCAGTTTTTAATTTGTTATCTTCCACAGAATAGTGCTTGTGGAGAACATCCCAGATGACATCTCCTTCTTAGACAATAGTACATCCCACTTGCCTCTCTCTGCAGGCCTGTACGACCTACTGGACCAAGCTATGCGGGTCGTAGAGATAGTTTCCCCACTGTGGCTCCTCAACTCATCTGATTATGAATCTAGCTTTCAGCCTGCTGCCAGACAGGTAAAGCAACATGAGGCCAACAGGGAATTTACTTTGCAAAAGTAGAGTTTATTTAAATTGTGTACCTGTTTCCAAACATTTTCTGTCTCCTGCTATGTGTCTTTGTCTGGATTGGCCTCTTTTTCTCCTCTACATAAGAATCAGTAATGGCAGAAGGATTAATTAGATCTTTGACTTGTGTAAAATTACTAGGAAAGGTTTATGCATTTTAAAATTTAAAGTGCAATTATTAAAGTAAATCTACAATATCAGAACAATGTAAATTAAGAAGGTATCCAACTAAATGTAATCAGTGCAGAAAAGGTACTGTATATTATACAACATTATCAGACCATTGTGCTTCAGCATTTTACTGGTGTAGCAATTTGAGGGAAGTGGAGATAGTTTTTCTACTTTATATACAGTCATAAAGTCATACTGTTTTGTCCAGTGGTCCCCAACCTAAAAAGATAAATCTGGGGCATCATGAGATGATTAATGAGACAGGGGAAGTGGACAGTTACACTATTTTTGCCTAAAATCTTATTTTTTAATGTCATAAGAGAGATCAGACAGGTACCATATAGCTGTTTGTGAAGAATGTTAATCAGTAACTTTTAAAAGCAGTTAAAGTAGGATTCTGTGTTGCTGATATTTGCCTGAAGGGTATATATGCACACACACATACACGCACACACGCACACACACATCAGAAGTAATGATAGCCCGAGGCTGTTTGAAAGTAATAGCTCCTTTATAAGTCTCAGGGCACAGCAGAGATAATGGCCTTTCACCTCGTAGCAATCTCTCACCAAACTGCTGCCAAAAAGACTCATCAGTAGAGAAGAGAGTCTGGTCCAGAAAATGCATCTTATTTAATTTTAAAAGACAAACGGTAGAGAGAGACATGTTCTTGTGCCTGACATGAGCACTACATGTCTATTAAGTTTTGTGAATAATCTCTGTCAGTGTTTCACATTTATTTTAATCTGTCATGACTTAGTTCTGACACGCAACCGTTGTGCAGTAGTTAACTCTTTCACAAACAAATAACTAAAAAGGCACTGTCAGCAAGATCGCACACATTCACAAAAAAGTGATTAAAGCACTGTGCAGTGCAGGGCAACAATCTGAAAACATTAAATGGTATCTGGCTTCATTGAACTTTCCCTCATTTATTATATGAAACGTTTTCTGCATACAGAAAGGAAACCGAACTTACTAATATCACCAAATGAAGCCTTGTCTTGGAATAAGGAAGATACCACAACACATGTACAACCCCAATTCCAAAGAAATCTACATAAAAACAGAATGCACTGGTTTGCAAATCTCATTAATCCATATATTTTATTCACAGTAGAACATAGAGAACACATCAAATGTTTAAACTGAGAAAATTATTTTTAAAAAATCAGTCTGTAAACATCTGGGAACCGAGGAGACGGAGACTCAACAGTCCAGGGTCTCCATTGTCGTATTTTGTTTTTCAAGCTGCACCAAACATTTTCACTTAGTGAAATGTCTGGACTGAGCACCTCAACTCTTCCATTCCATATTCCTGAGCCCGTGCAGTGATGTCCATCACAGAATCATGCCTGTTTTTAATACAGTGTCATCTGAGGTCCCGGAAAACATGGGCATCCAGTTTTGTGTTTCAGCCTTGTCCCTGGCACACAGAGACGTCTCCAGATTATCTGAATCTTTTGGTGATATTTTATACTGTAGATGATGATATATTCCATGTCTTTGCAATTTTATATTGAGGAACATTATTCTCAAATATTTTGACAATTTGTAGACAAGATATTTGGAGTGAACCTCTGCCCATCCCTACTTCTGAGAGACTCTCTAAGATGCTCGAGTCATGTCACTGAGCTGTTGGAAATTAACCTAATTAGTTCATTCCATTAGCTCCTCCATGTTAGTACAACTTACTTTAGTACCACTTATAGCCTTTTGTTGCCTTGTCCTACATGTTGGTGCCATTAATTTCAAAAAGACCATTGTTTTTTCAATTGAATAATTTCATATGTTTTCTATGTTCTACTGTGAATAGAATATATATTGTGAAATAATTTTGAGTGACAGCAGTCATTTGTTGGTGTGTTTTCTTCAGGGCAGGGCTCTGTTGTCCAGGCTGCAGGGGCTAAAAGCTAAAGGAATCCAGCTGAAGATCTCCAGTGGGCTCTCCAGCAACACAACTGAGCTTGGGACACTTGCCAGACACAGTCAGATCTCACATTCCCTCTACTACATATTCTGTGTATCTATTTGTGTTCAACCATGCTGCAGCATATCTTAGTTCAATCTGTGTGCTATTCTCTATCTCTATTTGTTTGACTGACTTCTTTAAATTTCTGATGCTCTTTATCACTATGTCTCGCTCTTTTTTTTCTACTATAATTATTTATTATGTTTGTTTGCTGTAACCAAATCCTTGCCACTTTCTTTATTTCTGCATCTATTTATTTCTCTATTTCTATTGTAGATGCTGAGGTCCACTATGTGAACATGACAGCGCTGACCAAAGGCCACCTCCACTCCTCATTCTGGGTGGTTGACAGGAGGCATTTTTACATTGGCAGTGCCAGCATGGACTGGAGGTCTCTAGCCATGGTAACAAACAAGCACACTTATGCTAAAATATGCAAACTTACATTGAAACAGGATGTGATAGATTTGTGGAAATGTAACGTCCTAATATTGGTTTTTAAAAATTCTAATGTTTCCTTCTAACAAAAATATTAGATTTGAATTTAAAATCACAATTTACACCATATATTTTTTTATTTTGTATTCTGTTTATGATCTATTTTATGTTGTATTTTTAGAGATTTGCACGTGCTCTAATGTGGTGAAAAATATATATAATTTATTTATATTGCTTTTATGCAAAAAGGGTGTCTTTAGGTGACCTGAACAATTAGAGAGTATAGAGATAATATAGAATCCATGGGTGTTACTTTAACTATTTACTCAACAGCTGTTTTTATATAAAAATAATATATTGAATCAAAACAAAATACATTTGTACAAATAAAACGCTTATACTTACATAACTTACATGTCAGTGTCTAGATGGGAGAGTGGAGGCAGGATGGCTTTTGGGGCATGCATGTAATTTACATCACAAGTCAAGTAACTGTATTTTTTCTGAGGGAAAGCTTATTTTAGAGGGAGACGGCTAGATTGTAGGCACGTGTAATAAGAATCTACACTTCATTATGTAAATACTGCAGTGAGTGTATGAATGTATAAAATGAGAAAAAAGAGAAGGCGAGTTAGCTGAGAAGCTGAACTTAATAACTGGCTCTGAAAAAAATATTGCTCAGAGCAAAGAAGGAAAAGTGAAGAACAACTGACTCATTCCCTGTTGTTCATTGTTTAATGACTGTTGAAGTCCTGTTATTGAATGAGATTGTGGACAACATGATCTAATAACCAGGCAATGTTGTATGTTGTATGAGTAGGTGGATGGATGGATAAAATTTCTGAAAGAGTAAAAAACAAAGACTGACTAAGATTACTGGTGAAGCAAATCTTTTGGAAACGGTGTTGAAAATTGACAGCATTTGTCCTTACAGCGATAGTGATGACAGTGATAGTAATGATGTTCCATGATGTTAAAATAATTTCCAAAAAAAGTGGATATTGCACACTAATGGCAATCTAACAGAAGATTTGTTTCTTCTCTAGAGAAAGGAGCTTGGTGTGTTGGTGTATAACTGCAGCTGTCTGGCTATGGACCTCCACAGAGTGTTCGGTGTTTACTGGGGGCTTCAGTATAAAGACTTTGTCCCCTCCTTCTGGTCCAAGCGCCTTTTTGCCCTCTTCAACAGGGACACACCTCTGGAGCTCACTCTCAACGACACCAAAGCTCAGGCCTACGTTTCTGTAAGTAACAACCTAAAACTAAAAGTTATTATTAAGTTACTTATAGTTATTATTTTCTGATAGTAAATGGGAAGGCTTGTGTACAAGAGTTAAAAGCCAAAACATTTTCTAATGTTTTTCTAACATTTTCTAACTGAGATCTAATCAGTCAAAATACATAAAGGTCGTGCTGATTAAGCATCTGTGTGAGTGTTTGAATGAAACAGAAGTTTTCCTGGCTTTATAATAATTCAACTGTTTTATGTATGAAGATTGTAATTGTGTGCAGTACAGTGTAGCAGCAGTCTCCACTGGAGGTGACAGCTACTGTACTTTTCATACAGAGTTTAGGGACACTGTGTCTTTTATTGTCATCTATTTCCTAGAGATGAGTAATGATGGTATCGTCCTACCTGCAGCAGAAAACAGTTAATTGGACTTGGCAGTTCATGTCTATGAGATTAATATCAACAGAAAACACACGCACTAGCACACACAATTAACAAATACCAGTCAAGAGGATTTTATACTACAACTTCAAGGCTTGTCCAATGATAGTTGTTACATGTACAATAAATGCAAACAGTCACATGCACACATGCACTCTGGCACTCATCCATGTGTGTTTCTTTAGAGAAGAGTCACTAACGCTTCCTAATTATCTTTGCTGTCTTTCCTCCTCTGATAACAGAGCTCCCCAGATGTTTTCCTCCCCAGAGATCGTAGCAGTGATCTAGAAGCCATTTCCAGGGTCATCCAGGAGGCTCAGCATTTCATATATATCTCTATTATTGATTACCTGCCCCTCCTCAGCAGTGGTGCCCACAGGTTAGACCCACTCTGGCACTGTAACAGTTCCTTTCTTTAGAATATTTTCACAGACACTTGTCATCAAAAGCTTGGATGCCTGGCTCTAATTCATGTGATTAAACTCTCTGTATGCTTGCATATCCATATGGCTGCATGCCCACATTTGTCTGTGACTAAATTTGTGCCAAGGTACTGGTCTCGTATCGACGGTCTTATCCGGGAGGCTCTGATCCTGAGGAAGGTGCAAGTCCGTCTGCTGATAAGTTGCTGGGAAAAGACTCATCCACTCACTTTCAACTTTATCTGGTCCCTGAGGAGTCTGTGTATGGAGCAGGCCAACTGCTCACTGGAAGCTGTATGTACACGGCCACTATGTACTATTTTCATCTCTACACTTAATCACTGTTCACTGCACCACAGTGTTTGTGTCTGTGTGTGTGTGTGTGCAGAAGTTCTTCAACCCCAGAGTGCAGAGGGATGGCAGTGTCCAGGGAATAAACCACAACAGGTTTATGGTCACAGACAGAGCAATTTATTTAGGTGAGTTCATTGGCCAGACTTTATGACTCTGTCCTATAGCCCAGTGCTCTTTTCATGCAGATCTTATTTTAGTGTTTAGTGCTTCAGGGCTTAGGGCTTAATTAGGTCAGCATGCTGTGAAGTATGGTTATTTGTTTTCTTTTCAAAGATCAATACCCCCTTAAGTCTATGGCCTAGATCTGGAAATAAGTTAATGTGTTCCATCCATCCACTATCTAAATGTTTTATCCTGTTAGGGGTTACGGGGGGCTGGAGTTGATCTCTTGTCATTGGGTGAAATGTAGTGTACACTGGTCTTTTTAGACCTATTAGCATAATCCATTTCAGTTGTTTAATTTGTTGGCAAAGAGTAATGTAATGTTTCTCGACAAGAGTTTGTCCATTCAACTAGTATGTTAAGAAGACTTTATCTATGGTAAATTAAACAAACAAGAATCAAACATGTATCACTGTACTCATTGAGCTTTTGGAGGCGTTGTAAGAAAGCTCTGGAGAGATCCATGCTACAGCAGACCTATTGTTTCTAGTCTTTATGGTAATCCAAACTAATTGCATGCTGACTCCAGCTCTGTACTTAACACACAGATGACCTGAAAGTGGTATTGATCTTCTCAATTAACCCTCTCAAAGAAAGCAAATAAGAGTATTTCCCAAGATGCTTAGTGATTACAATAAATGTGTATCTTTCCTGGAAATTTAAAACAGGGTACTTTACAGAGCAGAATGGTCTTTGATGCAGTTTACTGGCAATACAGAGCAGGTTTTCTAATTTATTGTGGAATAAATTTGTGACATACGGTGCTTACTTTCTGTCTTCTTCCTCTGTGCCCTGACAGGTAACCTTGACTGGGTGGGAACCGAATTTACCTTTAACGCAGGAGTAGGTCTAGTAATCAGTCAGCCAGAGGGCATCGAGGAGAGGAATTCCACAGTGGTGGATCAGTTAAAGGCTGCGTTTGAGAGGGACTGGTTTTCACGATATACCCGGTCCCTGCAGGCCAACAAAATCCCTGTTTGCAACAAGCACCAGATCAACAGGCTGGTGCCAGTAAAATCCAGCCACTTAGACTATGGACCAGTGCCTTTTAGAACAGGCCAGCATGGTAAAGGACCTGCACCAATGAGAAATGGCCACAAAGGCAATGGGCAGACATTAATTAAAGTAAGGCACCACAGTGACAGACAAGGCAAAATTAATCACCAAGGTATGGCAAATGGACTGGTGCCAAGTATAGACATTCACAACGATGGGGGACGAGTCAAAATGAGTCATTCTGACAACAAACAGGAACATTTTAAAGGTAATAACCATGACAATCCAGCAGATCCACCAAGTCAGTCAGCTGAGAGCAGTGGCGGCAGAGAGATCGCCAATGGATCCCTGTGACCACACGATGGGCTTCTTTGTCACTGAGTGATGTTTGGAGAACTGCTCTCTTCCAGTGTCAATGGACTTAGTCTTTGTAGCATTTTAATATTGTCATTTTGTAGGAAAAACATTTTGAAGATTTATTATGTATGTGGTTTGCAGGACTTGATAAAGTAGATGGAAGAAATCGGGAAAGAAAATGTTTCTCTGGCACTTTTGACAGATTCTGAAGGAAACCAAAAACATTTTGGTTTAGAAGGAATACAGAGTAATACACTGTAATGTTACTTATTAATTCATAATATTTATTTTTTCTGTCCTAATTGAATGTTCGAACAAAGAAGACAGATGAAACTGTTCAATTGCCTGAATCTTGAATGTCACTTAAGCTGTTGGTGGCAGTCGTAATTTATCACCCTTTAAAAGGGGCAATGACACCTGCATGGCTATAAGTTGGAAAGAAATGCAGCAAGCATAGCTACACTAGCTACATAATGTATAAAAATCAGCATGTAGTGGAAGATTTACAACACAGCTTTATATGTGGATCTCCTCTGTGGAACTCATGAATATTTGGCCTCGCTTAAATACTTTTGTGCATCACTCTGAGTCACTACTCTAAATAAGTTACTGTGCATACGTAAAGCTTCAACTTATTAATTAGAAATTAACTAAAATTAAAAAATTAACTTCAAATCTTCATCTCAGACCAAACCAACCACAAACCACCAGTTATATATATATATATACAATACGGTTAACTGAAAATTAAAAGAAACAAAAATTACAAGGCCCATCCAGCCCATCACTGTAATAGTGCATGAATGTAATTAATGTTCTACTTTAACAAGGTGTTCAAATAATTACAATTTAAACTTATTTAGATTAATGTTTGTTAACATGATTCACTGTAAAAGAATCTCAGTCAAGGAGCCAAAATGAAATCTCCTCCTCAAAGTGGAATTTAATGACCATACCCAACATTTCTGTGATGGAAACAACCCCATAACTCATTCTGAAGTCTAGCCCCTCGTTGGGGTCTCCAAAGTAACTGATCAAATCATGTCCACCATCTGTTAACCTCAACTCCACAAGTACTAAACACTGTACAGTGAGTAGTTAAAAGCATTACGACTTGCAACATCAATCTACAGCAGGATGGTATATAAAAATGTTTCATTTTATGATGGTCGTAACTGAATTAGATGATACACCTGTTCTACCATGTTTATTACACAATTCCAAATGTTCTGTAGTCATTGAAAACCTATGGCTTATTACTTTAAGTTAAAAGCATTAAGTCAAAACCAGGAAGAGGGACTATTGATCTGAAAGGGTCCTTATCGATCATCATTACTGTACTGAACATATATCTACAGTATCCTTCCAAATGCAATGTTGTGAGGCTGTCAGAAGTAGGGGCCAGAGGGTCTGTGCTGTCAGCCAAATCAATACAATGAATTTTTAACAGAGCTTGCAAATGCTGCAATTTAACCTCAAGGACAGGAGCATGGTCTGTAATGTCATACCCCATGACTAAATATATGTATATTACCTTTACCATGTGGAGTCAGAGCATATAACAATACATGGTTGTTAATAACAAACAACAAATTTTTCCCTTACTCAAAGCTTGTAGCAGCTTTTATTTGCATTTTGAATGACTGCATGTCAGTTTAAGACCTTTACTCTTTTATATAAGTGCAACTTTTAGCTACAATGCTTGTGGTTTTATAATGTAAACATTTTTTAACTTCCAAAGCCATTATTCAAAGAATTGTGAAAACACACAGAGAACAAATTGTGATACTGTCAGCAATTTTCAGCATGTTATGATCAGTGCTTTAATGTGAAAGAGGAATTGTTTTTTATTCAGAATGAACACAGAAAGAAATGATTTAATTTTGCTGGTAAACTTAAACAATCACATCTACAATGCATATTAGGCTTATGAGAAAGAATTGTAGACAGATTCACTGTCTATTATACTATTAGGCAAAAAAAAAAAAAGTTTAGGTTCCAGATTGTCAAATGTTAATATTAACTGGGCTTTGCTGGTCTTTTTGATATAAAACAATGTACATTTGGGTTTTTACTAATAGTCAAACCCAAGAAGACATATGAATTTGTCAACAAGGGCTTTGACATTAACAACAGAATGAATTTACATCTTAATCAATGTGTAAATAATCATTAATTAATCTTCCAAAATAAAATCATCAATCTAATCCTTCTTTAAAGCCCCCAAAGAAAATTGTTTGTGAAATGCATCTAAGATTTCACTAGTTTTCAAAGCAGTATACAACTTTTTTGCCCGTTGTTTGTGCTGGAGGTGAAATTTAAGTGACTATGCAGACTTTGTTCTTTCATAATATGAAATCACTGAAACATCACTGAAAAAAAAAATCATGGTCACAATCTGGTCATAGTGGATATCTTCTGCCATCTAGAGGATGCCAAGAGCAACAATGTTCCTATGACATGATCATTTTTTTCTAGTAGACAAAAAACATGTGGAAGAAGCATGAATTCACTTACAGAGCAGATTCTTCATACAAAGAGTAATGATGTCCACATATTTTCTTGTAAATAATTCCATCATCACATTGCATTGCTATTAAATCACAACTTTATGCTGCTATTATTGTATGTATGATTGTCACACAAGGGGTGGGAATGCTGCTAATGTACTATGTACTCTTTGTGTAAATTACTAACTACTTTTTAAATTAACTATTACTCAAGTATTTTGACAATGAAAAACAGTTTACCTTTAATTGCACATTTTCAGCAGAGACTTATTGTAGCTCTGGAAACAAAGATGCCAAGGTTTACAATCTGTTACATGCAAATCACAAAAACCTAAGCAAAAAAACTTGTTGTGCACTGTCTTTCCAACACATCCCAGTGAGATTAAAGAGAAAACTGAAAACTGAGTAAATTCCACTGAATGCTCTGTCAAACTAA
>OMLM01013960.1:0-12650 GCA_900302695.1 Helostoma temminkii | reverse complement strand
GCACCATTACTCTTCTAACAGGTAATAGCACAGTAACAGTAATTGGTGTATAATATAATATAATATAATATAATATAATATAATATAATATAATATAATATAATATAATATAATATAATATAATATAATATAATATAATATTATGTCATTTAATATTAGAAGATTAGAAAGTCCAACCTTTTCTGCTTTAAGCTCCTGAACAGCTAATCTTCTCTGTTTCATGTCACTTTAGATGTTTGGGTTTCAGAGTATTGTTTGGACAAAGAGTAAAGCAAAAACTTTTAGGAATTTGAGTATTTTTCACAATTTTCTGGCATTTTATAGACTAATCAAATCAAATAATATTAAGAAATAGTTCAAATGCAGCATTAATTAATGGTGAGAGAGTGAGACTGTATGTGTGGGTTGTCAAATGTCAGTATTTATATGTGATTTCTGCCTAAATTTACATGTTCCTTATATTGGTGTTTTTATTTATCATTTATATTTCAGAATCATTTCTTTTATAAGCAATGAAATCATTTTATGTCCTATTTTAGATTATCCAGTTAAGATATTTCAATCCAGAGATATTAAAGAGTTGTATTGTATTTTCTGGCCTTTAATAAGCCGACGCACTCTTACAGAAACACTCCTCGTTCAACTTTAGGATCTGCAGAGACTTAAAATTCCTAAAACCACCAAGAGTCTCAAAACCACACAGCAACAACAATAACAAGCTCTTTTACATGACACAAGCAGCCAGCTGAGACAGTGCTCCTGCTCTGAATCCAATTTTTGCTCACTCCCCCCTCACACTCCCCTCTTCCTCTCCTGCTCCTCCTCCTCCTCCTCCCCCCTCCCCTGTGCTCTGCTTTTGATCCCACAGGGACTTGGAGCCTTTACATTCCAGTCATTCCAGCCGCAGCGAACAATCGGCCCTCAGTTATTTATTAGTGCAGCTCGCAGCTTCAGTCTGCTCAGTGTGCTGCTGCTCGTCGGCGCGCAATCACGTACATGGAGGAAAGTCACTCGATAAACTTGTGGACATATTAAATTAAGCGCAAAACACTGAGCGACTATTCCACCGTTAACTGTTTCCAGTGTGATGAAACTATCATTTGGTAAGTTTTCTTTTTTTTTGTCCTAAGTTTATTATTCGCTCCGGGCTGATTGTGTTTAGACGCCTGGATGCGCCACTGGCACGGTTTGTGTGCATGGCGCAGAAATGACCGTTGGATCAATTATGGGAAGTTTTCAGTTGAATTGTGTTAATATATCACATATAGTTACTTATTTTATGTTTACGAAATACGTTTGTTTGAGCTTTTAAATAATTATTTTTAAGTGTTGGCCAGTATCATTGGGATTCCTTTCTATTTGGTCTTTTTATTCCTATGGGGGGTGGGAATGTTGATGTTGAGTATCAACACTTCTGTCGACTGAACCAAGTTACACTTTATAGTGTGTGGGCTATAATAGTGGACCCACACTGACATCATTGTCAGGGTTTTTCCAACCGTTTCTCATTCACTTACAGTAAAAGTAATTGTGCAATAGAATAGCTTGTATTTTTAGACAAGAATGTAAATGGTGGCTTTTGGTTGTGTGTCACAGCTGACATACAACTGTTGAATGAATGGGAATCTAATAAGCCATGATTAAAATGTAACATATACAGTATAATGGGCAGGTCTGATCCATGCTGTTTTTTTCCCAACAGATTAGTGGTTTGTGAAGTGCTCGACGCTACCTCTTGTTTTTGTTACTCATTTCCCACTGACTGAAATGAGAACCGCTGAAGACTCCTCTGGAACGGTCCTGCACCGTCTCATCCAGGAGCAGCTCCGTTACGGGAACCTGACAGACACTCGCACACTTCTGGCTATCCAGCAGCAGGCCCTGCGTGGAGGCAGCAGCGGAGGGGGTACAGGCAGTCCCCGGTCCTCCCTGGAGAGTCTGACTCAGGAGGACACACAGTACATCCACATGTCAACACGGCAAGAGCCTCAAGGCCAGGAGCACCAGGTGGACTGCTTGCACTCTGAGAGCCCTGTGTGCCATCTGTACCAGCTCCATGGAGAGGAGCTACCCACTTATGAGGAGGCCAAAGCTCACTCCCAGTACCTGATCTCTCAGAAGGGGCAGGCAGAGAAGGAAGGCCCCAGCATGGACATAATGGGGAGTTGCAGTGAGGGACAGTGGGACCTGAAGAGGGAACATGCTCGCTCCCTCAGTGAGAGGCTCATGCAGCTTTCTCTGGAGAGGAATGGGCCTAGAGACAGTCTAGCTATGAGCTCTTCACACAGCTATCCACAGCTGTATAACAATGTTACAAATACTGTGGTACCTGACAGGCAGGGGGCTCAGCAGTATGCAGACCAGCGTGGGCCGCCACCGGAATATCCTTTCTGTGCCAGACTTCCTGGATATATGCTTAGCCATTCGCAGGAGCAAGGACAGTACTACAGAGACCCCCCTCCCCCCTTCTACTCCCAGCATCACAGGTAATCCCAACAGATGTAGGACACTGTGGAATTTTTTACTAGTTCGAGTATCAGATAAAAAGTCACTAAATGACTCAACACAACCCTTTCATTGAAATGAATTTGCTTGTGTCTTCCCTCTGCAGGTATGTGTCTGCTCAGTCCCAGGTGGCTCACAACCACATTGGCGCCGCCTCCAGCAATAACACAACTCAGGCTGACATGTTGATGCGGGAAAATGAGCGGCTCAAGAAAGAGCTGGAGTTGCACACTGAGAAGGCTGCCAGACTGAAGAAGGTGAGGGGAGAAGGTGGTGTGATGGACGGAACAACTGGCTTGTAGAGGGTGTGGATATTGTAAAACAGTAGTATTCCTGCCAGAACATGTCAGGGTGATAAACCGTCTGGCAGTTGCACATGGACGAGCTTCCAAAAGTATTTATCATATTGATTTCCTGGTGTTGGTTTGGAATTTTTCAAAAGTGAGTCTACACATTAGCTGTTGAGAGTTTTCTTACTATACCAGCCCGTGGAACGTTTACTACACATCGTTATCTCTTTTGTCTATCAAAACACGCTGGCACGTTGCCATGAAAGGACTCATAAGTGTTAACTGAGGAATGTCGATTTCCACTGTTAAAAAGCCATTTGCCTGCAGGCAGCACTAATAAGGGAGGGGGGGGGCATTTGTACAAGTGACTAATTAGCCTCATAGATATTAACAACTACAACGTAAAACACAGTCCAGACAATGAGTGGGGATGACTCTCCCAGAGACTGATGTCCTTCTCACATTTTTTTCCCAGTTGGAGCTTGAGATTCAAAGGATATCTGAAGCTTATGAGACCCTGATGAAAGGATCTGCCAAGCGGGAAACTCTAGAGAAAACAATGCGGAATAAACTAGAGGCTGAGATTAAGAGGTTGCATGACTTCAATAGAGACCTGAGAGGTATGTGTTGATCCTAAAACAAGTTTGGGTAATATAGTGCCAGCGTTTAAATGTATCTGTGTGTGTGTGTGTATCCTCATGTTTTATTTCTTATCCTCTGTTCAGAACAACTTGACACAGCGATCAAACAGCGAACAGCCAAGGAAGATGAGAGTAAAGATCAGAAGCAACACATCTTTGTTAAACTCTTGGAGCAAAGTAAGTTCACGTCTGATAAGTCTGATGAATCTTCTCTTGCCATGGTTTCTGACAGGGCAGAGCAACGAGACTTAAGAATCTATTTTTCGCTCAGATCTGATGAATCGCACTGCTCTGTGAAGTATTTAACAATAGCAGAAGAGCTGAGCAGGGATTAGTTTTCTTCTTCAGTTATGTGATGTGTCATAAAGCTGTCACCCTGCATGTTGGGCCACAAATGGCTCATTCTCAACTGTTAAGAGTTACTCTTGGCACATAGACATCAGTCATTTTTCATAGCTGCAGTAAATGTGGCCTGGATTCCAGGAATTTTTTTAGGTATTTCAGGCTGTTCTGGCATTAGGAATGCCTTCCTCCCTCTCTCCTTCCCCCCTTTGCTCAGTTTTACATTGCTGCTGCCTTTCCTCCTCAAGGGGATCTAATAAGTCAGGGACTTCAGTGCGTCCAGGCTGAGTTTAACATGACCTGTGGGTAGCTGGCTCTCCTTGTTTGGACATTTAACCTCTTGGTTTAATCATGATGGGCCAGCTGTGCATATTCCTTTGCTCTTTTTCTGTTCGGTGCAGAGATGTGCTGTACGATAAACCCAATAAATGTCCCTTTTTAACTTGCATAGACACTTCTGATGGTTAATGATTAGTTTTATTATTCGTAAATTCTTTCACTAGGTATAGTTATATAATCATACATCAGCTGTTATACATTAGCCCACTGGACTGACATTTGCCATCTTCACAGCCATGTGTTTGCCTAAAGCCAGCAGTTCTCAATTACTGTTGGTTTGTTTTTCCTGAAAACAGTAATCTTGGCATCGCAGAAACAAAACCAAATGTGAAATACAATAGTGGGATGTGTGGTTTAAGGTTTTTTTGTTACAAGGAACACTTGAATTATATTTTGAGCTGCTTGTTTACTTCACATCCTTAGAAGCATTCCAGAGCTTTTCCCAGTACAAAGCTATGCCTGTGTGCGTAAGTGGATAAGAGGAAGTCTGCATTCCCTCCACAGGCATGCACTCATGTTGTGTAATCAGCCCCCTTTTAAAGTTGCACAACAGATAAACTACTTACTTTAATTTAATGTAATACTTAACTGTAATTGAAGCTAACTTATAATAAGTACATTTTTGATTCATTTCATCATGAGTGTTAAATGGTCTGTTGTTGAACTACTTGCCTTTAAAACCACTTGGCTGACCCCATCAATGGCAACTGAATTTATTGGATTCACAGATAAGCCCTCCCTAGATTTCCTTAGACCTAGGAGCCATACCAGTATCATGTCACTGGTACTCTTACCACTACTGACCACTGTTCCTCTCTCTATCTCAGATGAAGAGCAGCAGCGGGAGCGTGAACGTCTGGAGAGGCAAGTTCAGCATCTGCGCGTCTCTGGGGAGGAGTGCCAGCGGAGACGGGAGCTGCTGGAGCATACTGTGGCCTCGGCACAGGCCCACAACCGGCAGCTGGAAGAGGAACTGCAGAGGAAGAGAGCCTACGTAGAGAAAGTGGAGCGACTGCAGAGCGCGCTGGCTCAGCTGCAGGCAGCGTGCGAGAAGAGAGAAGCTCTTGAGCTGCGGCTGCGTACACGACTTGAGCAGGAACTGAAAACCCTGAGAGCACAGGTGAGGAGAAACTAAACTACTCTGCTGGGAGTCAGTTAGCTTAGCATGAAGACTGGAGGCAGAGTGAAATGCCTAGTGTAGATCTGCCCAAAAGAAAAAAAACCTTTAAAGATCTCTAATTAACACATTACATTTGTGTTTCCTTGGAAGCTTATTGTTTACCCCTGGTGTTTATTATTTCAGTCTCAGAACCAGGCAGCTGACCCCACGGCTTCAGAAATGACCTCTTCCTCAATGCAGCAGGAGTTGAGAGAGAAGGAGGAGCATATCTTGGCCCTGGAGGCCGACATTACCAAGTGGGAGCAGAAATACCTGGAGGAGAGCACCATGAGGCAGTTTGCAATGGATGCAGCTGCTACTGCTGCAGCGCAGAGGTACGATAGAACATGTACAGATATAGTAAAGGCACAGTAAATACTGTTTAATTACACGTTATCAGATTTACAGATCAAATATTTTTGTTTACCTTCCAGAGATACAACCATAATCAATCATTCACCAAGAAATTCACCAAACAGCAGTTTTAATGAAGACCTGCCTTTGTCGAGTTATAGACATCAGGAGATGGAGAACAGGTACGCATCTTTCAAAGCCTTTGTTCAGTCCTTGTTAGATCCCAGTTAATACCCGCTGCTCAAGGGTTTTGGGAACTCATGATGTGTTCCATGTGCTCAGGATCCGGGCACTTCATGCACAACTCCTGGAAAAGGATGCTATGATCAAAGTCCTCCAGCAGCGTTCCAGATGGGAGCAGGGCAAGCTGGAAAGACAGGGCCTTAGGCTGGCCAGGTCCGTCCCCTCCATCAACACTGTCACCAGCAGCATGGACAGTAAAGGTGAGTTTTGCCATCACACTAAATGTTACAATGAGGAATTTTGAATCATTAATGACACATGTTAGCAAGTAACAACTGGCAGACTGGTCTGTGTCACCAGACAGAATGTATGCCTCCTAAAAAAATAGTGAGCAGGAGACAGTCCTCTCGCATCCCTCAAATAGATAACATGTTTTTAAACTGGAATGCAAATCATCTCTCACTCCAGAATAGTCCGATCCAGAATAGTCATGGGAATAAGTCGGCAGGGCAGATGTTCAAGAGTGTATAAATGTGGATGTAAGTGAGTAATGAAGTAGCCTCCTCTTTGTCTTTGTTTGTAGCTAAGAACCTCTCAGATGACCAGACAGGTGCTGCTGCACTGCAACCCAGACCCCGACTGGTGCCCAAAGGCCCGAGCCGAGACTCTAGCACCCAAAGTGATGCAACCTCACAGGAGCCTGAGCTCAGAGCAGAGCCGAGCAAGCTAAAGGCATCTGAGGCAATCTCAGTAGTTACCAATGGTGAGTGTAGGTTTTGTTAAGCAGCATCACACACTGTTCTGTTTATTTTAGGTGCCTTGGTCTGTGTTTAAAGTGTAGTGAGACCATGGATCAGGGCAGACCAAGGATTAATTGTTGATACTAATAAGCTAAAACTTTATAGGTACAATGAAACAAGGTCAGTTGCAGCTTTGCAAATAGCCACCACTGCAGCTATGTTTACTTTGGCATACCAACGTTGTTTCTCTAATCGACTAATTTTATCTTTACTGCAGACGCCTCAGAGGAGCCAAAGGCACCGCTCAAGACATTTAGCAGTATCAACAGCTCAGATGCAGAAGTGGTTGAAATACTCATTTGAATGTTGTGTAAAGTTCAAATGACTGATCAGCCAACGATGACAGAGACTTTTGGCCGAGGTGTTTACGGCCTTCCTCGATGTCTGACCACAAGTAAAGAAATGCCTAAATCAACATGCAGAGAACGGACTGTGGTGCAGTGCGATTGGGAGAGCTGAGCTTTCCTTCTGTTGTATCTGCACAATACACAAGCTCAAAAGTCAGAATCCTTTAGGTACCTGGAATCTTTTCTGCATTATGATAAGAACTGGGCTGCTGATTAATGTGTAGTGCTTAAACACTACATTTACTGAGCATGTTATTTTTTTTAGTTATGTGTTGTATTTATACATTGTAAAGCTGCTCACTTTTTAAATTATATACAAGTGTGCAACCTGTCTATGTTTTGTTTCCAGTAGCACGCCTATTACCATGGGAATGCAATATATAGGACATAGGATATGTATCCTTGTGCTCCCGTTTTCATGCCATGTTTGTGGATGACTGTTTAACAGAACTGCTCAAAGCTAAATTAACAGTTGCTCCTGTCTTTAAAATACAAGCAGTGCTGCTCACAGCAGTGGATTTTGAAACTTCCTTTGAATGCAGAGTCCGCTTATTTCTCTCTTTAAAAAGCCTATGAGGATTGACAGTGTTTCACGGGGGTCTAATTTTCCATGTCCAGGGTTAATGTTTGGGGCCTCACATGGCGGCTGCCCAGCATTTTGCTCCCCTCCACTGACACGCTGGAGCTAATCTTCTCACATTCCTCTCTGAGGGAATGCTCCCGTTAAAGAAAAAGGCTATCTAAAGTCTGACCTCCTCGCCCTTGTTAAAATGGCACGCATTCTCCACATGATTCCTTAGTTATTTCTTCTGAGACGTGGTAGCTGGTTCTACCGTGAGCATAGATATGGTCAACTATAATTGTACTGCATTTGCTAATCTATTTGTTGTCCCCATCACTGTGTTATATTCAGCTGCGTTTTCTCCATTGCTCAAGTATCTCACATTTCTGAGTGTCCCTAACATTGTATCTTCTATTTATTTCTGCCTGCATAGTGTAGAATCACTGAACACTGCTGAATGTAGACTCCTGTTTTTCCAGGAATGTGTTTTGTATTTAACTGGAATGTGCCATAATTGTGATTTGTTCAGCTGTTTAGAGGGGAATATTGCTAAAATTCAATATAATTCAAATTGAACTAGTATTCCCCCATTTCGTCATATTTCCCGTCACATCGTATTTGCTGGTCAATGCAGTGTGTTAAAGTTAATACCCTTCACTGTTTTTGGAATGTGTTTACAAGAATGGCAATTTGAAGTGAGAGAAGTTAATATATTTTGTTTGCTTGTTTGTTTTTTCATTTCTATATATGTATTTGTTTCATTTTCTGGTGCCAAAGACGTGCTCTACTTTTAAGTTATAACTGATGACAAATACAAAAGGTTCTGTTAAGGTGCCTTGCTTCAGCTAGTTGACGCATTTTGATGTTGCTGTGAACTTTTGTAAAGGAAATACTGTATTTGTATGTATGCCTTAACATTTCACAATAATAGATTAAAATTCTTAATATATGTCTGAAACACGGCTTTTTGTTTGGATTTGTTGAACTTGTTAAATATATATTTGCATTACAGCAAGATTTTTACATGCAAACCTTTAATTATATTGTAAAATTGACTACATCATCAAGTGACATTACTTCACAGTGAGGATACAGTGGCCACTATGATGTTTTGGATATACCCCCACCACAGTGTGACTTTTTTAATGTGCAGCACTGTTTACATAGTCCTGATTTCACTTCCCAGTTCATGTTTGCGACACTGATGTATGTAAATGAAAGTAGTCATATTTAGTACTTTGATGCATACCTCTGTCATTTAGTCCAAACCTTCCATTGGCATGGTTATGTAAAGGAACAAGGGGTGTCCCGGTTCTCTTTGAGATCGAGGGGCAAAGTGATAGGACTATAAAGTCCTTCATACTAAGGGTTTTCAGAAGCAGACTTGGGAATTTGTCCAAAGTGCCTTACGAGTCATTGAGTTGGACAATGAACCCATTCTCTTTGTTAATTGGCCCATAAAAATATAAAACATTGCATTGTTTTAGGACAACATATTTCAGTCTATGATAATACCTTTTCTTTGATATCTGTTTCCTTTACTTGAGCCGCGATAAAAAAAGAAATCGCTATCTTCAACTATTGATGATTGATGCACTGGAGTACTTAAGTGTCCCACTTTACAGGGGAATTTTTTAATCACTGCCCTGGCTACTGTGTTTTGAAGGCAACTTGAAAATGACAGGTCACTCGAAAACAAGGGGTAGGGGTAAAAATTATGAAACAGAATTGGCCCAAAGACATCACCCATTGCTGCCAGTCTTCCCTGGCCTTATATAGCTCCTGCTTGTTTCAGAGGCTAACCTGCTAAAGCAAAGATGTTAGAGCTTTGATACATTTATTTTTTTTGCCACAGTCAGCAGTTATATGATCAGTTAAGATAAGTGAGTCAGCTTCTGTAGCATGTAGATGTACACTCTGTTTTGAATACTTACATCTTAGCAAAAGCTAAAGAGGCTACATGACTGTTGTCACTTACTTTACATTGGTGTGTCTCTAGACATTCTGGTGCCCTGAAATGAGGGGACTATGTGTCAACACTGCAGATAACAAATCTCAAATTGTGGAGTACAGAGGCAAATGGATAGATGATATAGAGGGCATTGCACAGTATATTAATCATCTTTTTAAAAATCTTATTATTAAAGTAAGCATATGACTGCTATCTAAAGTTTGCTAACATTAGACATAATGAACTACTGGTTGTACCAAACCAAGTGGCTGCAGTAGCAACTGCTCCGTCTGTGTCTGGTGTACAGTTTTAACCCCATCCCTGACAATATCTGATGCTTACGTTCAAGCTATATTTGAAATACATAGACATGACACAGATTTTCTGCCCAAATAAGGGGCTGAGCGGGAGCATTTTGTTTTTGTGGCATATAATTCATGACAACATCACTGTTGTCATGGCAACGAGTGTCAAGATTTTTTCAGATTGATTTAAAGTTAATATTCAAACTGACAGAAACAGCCTCCAGGATTTTCATATTAAATGCATCTATAATATGTCTATTTTGATTTTGCAGTGCAGTGCAGAAAAAAGGTATACAAAATATTATATTTTGTACTCTCATTATATTAACATTATGTCTAAAGTGCGTAAGCTGAATATCACATTATGTTTATACTATTTGCTTAGGGAAGGTTTTATGCATATTTTCTGTCTAGTAAATTTCCAAGATGTCGTTTTCATTCAGTTCACACAGTGTTCACATGCCAAAATTCTTCCATACACTTTGAATGTAAATATTTTTCTCTTACTTGTTCCTCCTGAGCTGGGGAAGGCATTCCACAGATGCCACAAATTTTCCTCCCGCTGCCTTTACTTGTTGTATCTGAGTGCCACTTTCTCAGCTCAGCTTCAATCATAAATCTCCACCATTTTCTTCTACACCTAGCAGGAACTGTCAATAACTAGTATAATGCTGCCATTTGTGCTAACACAGATCACATTTTATGACTTTAATGTCACTTATAAAACAAGACGTTAGGGGGTTTTGCTGGTGAAAGATTATGATTGATATGACTGTGATGACTTCAGGCAGGTTTGAACAACTTATTAAAATTTGGCATATTCAGTGCTGGGCATGCTGAACTGTCCTAAGCTCAACAACAGGTAGGATTGGGAAAAAACACTCCCATGTATATGTAGGTGTCACAGGCCTTTCCTCTTGTGTGCATAATTGTGTTTCCTGTCCGAGGTTGTGTCTAGTAGTGTTTGTGTTTCCCCTTGCTGGACTGGCTGCCCGGATTTTGCTGCACAGGCCTATCTCTGTCCTGATTGGTTTGCTGTCCTACCTGGTCACATTTACCTTTCATCCATCAACTTCTGTCCTGATTGGTTCACCATCGATACCACATGCCCTTTTGCTTTGCCTAGTGCTCATCTCCTGATTGGACCTATTGGCTCTGTCCACCAATCAGAGGCTGCTGGCTATATAAAGCACATCCCTCAACAGTTCAGGCCAGCTGTGATTTGTAGTTTGGCTTTTTTGTAGCGTTTGCCATGTGCTCTGTTATTTGGGACTGTGACATGTGAGATTGTCACTGTGCTCAAACTTTGTTGGTTGACTTCTTGTTGCTAATCCTGATATAAAGTGCTAAAAGTAAGGTCTAATCTGTTTTGTTTTGGTACATTGTTACAATCATGGTTTAGCAACTTTCTTTATCTGTTTGTTCTTTGTGAGTGCGCTGCCTTGAACCAGTCCTTGTGTAGGTTTTCTACTAAAGTTTACTAAAGTTTTCTTTAGTTTTTCCTTCTCTGTTAGAATTTTCCTTATTTTTGCTTGTTAATGGCTGTTGGATGCCTCAAGTCAGTTTGTAGACTTCTCCCTTAGTTGTTTTATTTAATTTGTTGTTAACTTTGGGTCTAATGGTTCATGGTTGTAACACAGATTACTAAAATTGTTGTCAGGTCTGTTACATTTATCACCATGATCTCAGCACTTTGACTCCCAATGACTGACTGGCTCTCACTAGATGAAAACATCTGTCATAGCAGATCAAGACCAGATGTCAGAGAAATAAGGTTGAGATAATTAAATCTGGTTAGTTATTTAGATTAACGGTCAGTTAACTGTAAAGTAATATACTTTTCATACTGTGCTATTGTTGACATGTATATGTGGGCTAATTGCGCCATCATTTAGTCCAAACCTTCCATGCACTATTTGTATCTTAATGCGAGTAAATCACTGTGCTTGGCAGCCGTGGAAGGGACAATTGCTAACAAATCTTCTGTCTCCTTTTGGAGGCATTTGAGCACATTTTGCACTGAAGGCCTGTGTAAATACTTGGAAAAATAATTGTGTTTTGCCTTAATTTCCATGGGGATTCCAAAACTTCCTGCCTACAGCGGTCATGGAATGTGCCCCCACCCCCTTAACTTTTCCACATAAATCAGGGCACCGTCCTCTAATTTTAGGGCCATTACTGAGATGCAGCAAATATCTTCAGATACTGTAGCAGGCAACATTTTTTAAAATCTGTGTCAACTCCATTATTGTTTGGCCGGTGAGTCAAGGGTATAAAGGTGTTTTGCTTTAGGCATTGATGGCAGCAGAACAGCACCAAGAGCAACACACCTGTTGTGATCCTCTGTCTCCTCCACATTCCACCCACCTCTCCTGCTTTAGCGTCAATTTACTGCTGCTCCTTTGCCGAAATGTTTAAATGAAAAGAGTACATGTTTAAATTTACATTTTTTGTTTAGGCTTATAGCCATTATGAGTCAGGCCTGAAAATGAACACTTACTCAAATTGAGACAGACATGCACAAAAATACATTAACACCATTTTAGGCATGTCATTTGAAAGCTGTTCCAATAATATTTTTATATTAATTATCAATGAAATTACTGTGTGTGAAGCAAAGCTCATAGTGTTAAACCCTCAGCAACAAACTGTATCACTCAGCTCTGCTCAGCTGTATGCAGCTTTTTTTGGTGTCTTTCAGCTCATTGTTTTGGTTTTACCGCACTTAGTGTTGCACTTTTGATATGGTCTCTCTCCACTTGAATAAACTGCTTGCAGATCAAAAGCTGAAACAAACCTGCTGTATCCTGTACCCATCTCTCCCTGTACTCAGCAGATCTTTAACAATTGTTGGTGGCCAGCTGGTAACTAG
>OMLM01013959.1:106147-124886 GCA_900302695.1 Helostoma temminkii | reverse complement strand
TATAAACAATTGTACTATTTATTTTTTATGGAAACAGTATCCAGTTTTAGGAGTATGGTTATGTGTTTAGAGTTATAGGGTTTAGTTAAAATATATACATAGAATGCAGGCAGCCTTATATTTTAACACCAACGTGTTCTATTGTAGTATGAATCCCTGTCTTTTATACAACTAAAGGCAAAAACCTATTTAAAATCAGCCATTTATATGAAGTTATGCTATGTCTAGATCCACTTTCACGCTAATCATACAATATGTGTAAGTGCCTGAAGCTGTATAAGAACATGTGGATTTGGCCTTATTTCTGCATACTGTTGGTTGCTGATATACATAGTAACTATATAACAGAATTGGTCTGTTTTTCAAGATTTCACTGCAGAGCAACTTGGGAAAGTTGTCCTGTTTCTTTCTATTTTATTTCACCTTTATCTCAATATAGTTGGTTTCTCTGTGGCCTAATTATTTTCAATAGTTTTGTCCAGTGGTGATTGAGTATCTGGATTTAAATGGGTTTCTGTGCCAGGAAGCAGTGGCCATATGTGGATAAAGACTGTTGGCATGGAAACCAGGTCTCCTTTTCACCTGCCGTGGATGCTGTAACATGTGTGTAACTTTGTCTAGGCACTGAGATCTCTGAGGAAGTGGTGTAGAATCATTAACATCCTTTAGCTGGGTTGTGAAGTACTAAATGCTTATGAACTTGACTTACACACATACACATGACTTGCTTGCTTGACAAGCGTTCTGATGGTAAAATAGTAAATATAGCTGTGGTGTAGACTTTTAACTTTATTTTAAGAGGTTTCACAAAAATATGGCGTCTAATTTAGGAATTACAGCTATTTTCAGAAAAGTACCTGAATTTTTTCTGAAATATTTGAACAAAGAGACCCTACTGCATTAATAACAAGAAATCGACTTGGCTATTGAAGAATATTACATTTTTTGTTTAGGGTCATCATACATCTGCACCATAAAGCGCTGTCCTATCAGTATTGTAGCACTTTGCTGAATGTGAGCAGAGGGTAGAGTCCTACAGTATACACCTCAGAATTCATCTTGCTACTTCTGTCAGCAGTCACATCATCAATAAACACCAGTGAGCCTGTTCCATTGGCAGCCATACATTTTAATGCCCTAACACTGCCTCCATCATGTTTGACACATGCTTTGGATCATTAACTGTTCCTTTCCTTCGCCATACTTTTTTCTTACTATCATTCTGGTACGAGTTAATATTTGCTTCACCTGTCCAAAGAATCAGATTTAAGAACATAGGATGTTTTTTTAGATATGATCTGCTTTCCTGTTCATGAATGTTACCAGTGGGTCGCACCTTGTCGTAAACCCTCTGTATTTACATTCATGAAGGTTTCTCTTGATTTTAGATTTTGACAATACTACCTCTGCCTTTTCCAGAGTTGTCTTGACTTCTATTAATGTTGTCAAGGGGTTTTTCTTCATCCAGGAAAGGATTTTGTGATCATCCGATCTGACATCCACATTGTCTTCCTTGGTTCTTCATGTTGTTGAGCTCACCAGGGCTTTTTCTTTCTTGTTAAGAACGTACCAAACATTTGGCCACACCTAAGATTTTTGTGATCACTCTATAGATTTCTGCAGTTTTGATGATGGCCTCATTCGCTTTCATTGGGATCTCTGTGGACTTCATATTGGTAGCTGCAGTCAAACAGCTGCTAAATGACAACTCAATACCTGATTTAATCTTTAGACCTTTTATCAACTTTATTTTTCTTGAAGTAACAAGGGAATGGACCACACCTGGTCAACTGACTTCTCGTCAGTCAATTGCCCAAATACCTTTGACTTGACTTAAAATTTCTGTAATTCCATGGTAAATGCCATATTTTTTTGGTGAAATCTCTTAAAATGAAGGTGAAGTTCATCACATGGATTCTTTTATTTCAAATTAATTGTGGAGGTGTATATTAGCAAAATCATAAAACCTCATTGTCCAGATACTTCAATATTGTCCAGATACTTCAGGATCTAACTGTAGCTCCACTAGTATTAGTATGGAAGTGCAGCAGTGTATGGCAGAGCACATATGTTGTGTTCTTCTGCTTTTATATATTGTTGTACATTGAATTATTGTATATTGTTTTTGAACATTATTTTTGGCAATGAACAGTATGCCGTATGATCAGCGTTAAGCACAAATGTTAAGCACACTTTGCTGTCTTCATTGTAATTTTTGCTGCACTTAGAATCTCATCTAGAACTCATTGCACTGCAGTGGTGAGAACCTAATCTTTGAGGCGTTTTTTATTAATTGTCAGCCCAGAGGGGAATGTTGACAGGAAATAAGAAGCTGTTGTTTCTCCACAACACAATACTAATTAAAGTGTTGACTTGAAGACATAGTATCTGCTAAACTACCCCGCTGGGTGATACACTGACGCTGTGAATATTCCCCTCTCTCATAAACTTAGGCATTTGAACATGACACCCAAGAGAAGTGTAGCTAGAATCTAAAACATCCCTTAAAAACACAATTTCTTGCTTGCACTTAACTATTCATTGGTTCTGCTGACATTCTGTGGATGATTTCACAGTCATTAGTCATTAAATTGATGAGGGATTTTGATTTTTAGTTCACTGAAATGCAAATTAATGCTGCTGGAGATTATAATCAAAGATATTTCCTACTGACAAGAGCACAAGTAACAGTGGGTTATTGTGTAGCTAGAAACAAATTACCATTGTAACTGAGTACAACTGTGAATTTGTGTTGGCCTCCCTTTTGCCTATTTGTCACACTGAAATGATTCAGATCATAAAACAAATGTTAATTTTACTAAGATTACCAGAGTAAATATAAAATGCAGTTTTTAAATGATGATTTCATTTATTAAGGGAAAAATAGCTGCCCATACCTGCCTGGCCTAGGTAAAAAATTAATTGTCCACTAGACATAACAATTGGTTGTGCCAGCCTTGGCGGCAACAACTGCAATGAAATGTTTGTGATAACTGGCAATGAGTCTTTCACATCATGGAGAAGTTTTGGCCCACTTTTCTTTTGCAGAATAATTCAGCCACATTGAAGGGTTTCTGAGCATGAACAGCCTGTTTAAGGTCATATCACAGCATCTCATTCAGATTTAAGTTTAATTTTGGCTAAGCCACTCAAAAACCTTAATTATTTGTTTATGTTATTATTTATTTATTTATTTTATTCTGAGCCTTTCAGAGGTGGTTTTGCTGGTGTGTTTTGGATCAATGTCCTGCTGCATAACCCAAGTGTGCTGGAGCTTGAGTTCCTTCAGGATTTTCAGGATTGTGGCTCCACTAATTATGGCAATCATCCAGGTCCTGAAGCTGCAAAGCAGCCCCAGACCATCACGCATCCATCACCATGTTTGATTTTTGATATGATGTTCTATTATGATGAAATCCTAAAGAAAGATCATATTTCCGGTTAAAATAGCACCAAGTGATGGTTGACCATCATGTGCTTTTCAGTCAATGGTAATGCTTATGTTTAGAGAGCAGAGAGGGCAATGGTCAATATATAATGCCAAAATTTTGTAATAATTAATTATTTAATAAACGTTTCATGAATTAATAATAAGAATAAATTCAGAACCCTTTTAGAAATAATGGTAGCCCTTTCTTTTACATTCCCCTCATAGCTAAGCATTTACCTAGTAATGATATAGCAATTTCTAGTAATGTAATGTGTAGTTTTGAGTAATAGTTGGTACGTACAGAGAAACTACAGTTGACACACTAAGCAAAATCTTCACTATTACCCAGCTCAGATGAGTGCCTTGTAGTTTCAACCAGTTTATTTTGGTAATAACTTGAACTTAATTGTGTACTTCCTAGGAAAGTAGCCGAACAGTTCATTGAAACAACCACTACTGTTAATCAGTTTAAGTTTGTCATTGCCTGTCATTGTCATAACCCAAGGTTTTTGTTGGTAATAGCCCTGGTTTGATTATATACTATCTAGAAAATAAGATAATACGTGTACTTTCTAATAAACTACATTTGTACTTCTCTTTCTTACTTATTGTTCATGGTTAAACCCATTTAAGAGTTTATTTAACATTTGTCTCATGCTTACCTAGTAACAACCCCTACAGGGACAGTTTCCCCTGGTGTCATAGTGCAGTGAATAGTGGTTGTGTTCTTATAGATGTTTTTTCAATGTGGTTAGTAAGTAAGCAGAAACTGTGGTATAAAAAGACATTAAGTTTGCTTCTGTGATATCACCAGAATTGTACCATATACTTTATAATAGATTACTACATTTCTCTGCAATCAACACCATTAACTTCTACGTTAAACACTGCTATTTACTAGGTATCTAAGTAGAAACTGCACTGTAAAAGAACATCTTGTCTGTTTTTATGGTAATTCCAGGATCTTACCCTGCCTGTCTGGTTGTACCTCCTTTTTACTATGCAGTACATTTTGAGTAATTTATTTTCAACCATCAACCACAGCAACTGTAGTTTTGGAGAAACAGAATATTCATAAGATTTCTCCTGCATATATTCTCTTCCACCTGTATAACATGAGCAGTCAAGTCACGCTAGCACACAGTCACAAGAGTACACTCTAGTGTAGCACACTATGCAGCAGCTGTGCTACAACTCTTGACCAACTTATCATCTTATGAACAGATTTACACATCAAAAAGTACAATATCAATACAATATCAGTATTTTGACCTTACAACTGTACACATCAAAATACACCAAATTTACACAATGAACATGAAATTAACAAACACCTGGCTAAATGACCAGATGGAAAGAGGAAGTGCACCAGCAAATATCTCCCATTTTAAAATTTGTTAGACCTGTTCTTAACCTGTTTTTGAATGTAAGAATAACACAGAGTGTAGTTGACTGATTGTTTTGTCTATAAGCCTTTCCTTTCACAAACTTTGTGCATTTGCTCAGTATCCTCAAACAGCTCATTCTGCAAGTCCTACTAATAAATAGCCTACAACACTGACAAGTTTTAAAGCGAGAGACTATACAGTATTTGAATAACTAATTTTAGCATACGGTGTGGGTCAGGTCAGGATTTAATTTCGAAATAAGAGTTGCTCCGGTACCAAGCTATGCGTGTGCAGATTCAGGGTTAAGGTTACATGTGAACTGTAGGTTCCAACTTCTGGTTTGTAGCAAACTTGCACAATTCAAAGGCATTACTTAAGGATTATTATTGGAAGTATTATTTCTATTTTAGAATGCAATGTAAAATGCCCCATAAATACACTAAGTGATGGTGATATCCAATTAGTCAATTTGCTCTTTAATAAAACAATTTAATATTATTTTTTATCCAGTTGCTCAAGTAATCAGTGGAAAAATTGATAGGATCAAGGAAAAAGAACATTTAATCTTGGCTGTCAACTGGAAATAGGAAATATTGTGCATAATGGACACCCATGAGAAAATTTCTTTTGTTTTAGTTTTTTTGGCCTATCCATCCACGTTGACTTCCTCCCTTGACTCTATGCTCTTTAAAACTTCCACCTTTGCTCCCATTGCAATTAATTCGTCAGCTCGAACACTTTATTCCTTGAATGTTAGTTTATATAATCTTAAGGCATATATATTGAAAGAACTGCTGGTTCTACTATTGTGCTAATTTGTTATGTACCTGATACGAAGAAAAACATCTTCACAGCTGAACAGTTTGGCCTCATAGCAGCCTTAGGACATACACAATACCATGATGTCTGGGTTTTTGATAAGCATAAGCCTTCAGTGTGGACTTGGCATGTTGTTGTGTATCTCATTACATTAATTACACCCTGTAGCTAAACATTTAGTTTTACACAGATTTCCCATTGCATTGTTTTCCAGAAGCACTACTATTGGTGCAAAACACCTACAAGTTCAAAATTATGTATGGGCTTGTAGAAGAAAACAAACCTATGTTTCAAGACTGTTGCAATACTCTTATGTGATTCTTGCAATATGTCTGCAGTACAGCCACAGGAGCATCTATGTAAACTTGTAAAATGCTGTCACAAAGCAAATGAACAGGCATCTTTCTCAAGAGGGGATTGCCAGCCAGACTCCTCAGCAAATAAACAACTGTTTAGTATGTCTGAGCATAGCTCTGTGCTTCAAGTAATATTAATAACATGTGCAAAGGGCTTAGGCAATGCAAACTCTCCTCTCTTTCTCTATCATGTGGAGGTCAATAGAACTCAAATGACTGAATTGTCCTTGAACTCAACCAACTTCTAAAGTTTTATGCATAAAGGATTTTATGAGTGGCACTCCCCAAATCCTCTCTTATCTGTAGGCAGCTGGGTTGGAGAGCTCATGCAGATCACTCATTGCGTCTGCCAAAATCAGTCCCAGCAATAGAGTTGTCTTGACTGAGTGATTCAGAAAAAAAGCCTGCTTAATAGGTTTGACATTTTAGATAGGGTATTTGGTGTTGGGGGCAGCCACCTCATATTGCTGGATGTGAACTCAAGTTATTTAGGAGATCTTGTAGCAAAGGTTGGTCAGTTATCAATCATAACAGAGAACTTTGAATGCATCAGTGATTCTGGAAAATTAAGAAACCTCTTTGGACTGCTAGTGTGAAGTAGTTGTGGAAGATTCAATACTAGTAGTGTAATTTGAATGGGCAGGAAAGAACCAGCATTTTATATATAGTAAAATTCAGTTTTTTGTGAGGAAATAAATGGAGTGATGCCTATGGTGCTAGTGTATCCAGACTTGAGTCATGCTGCCTCACTCATTCAGTATGTGACACACTTTTTTAAAAATATATACAGTAATACAAAGCCTTTACTCAGGCATGAATGGCTCTGCTTGCCCTGGGAGCATCAGGACTGGAATCGCCCAAGATATGCAGGCCATGGAGTGGATATTCCTGCATTAATTTATTTCCATACACCTAGGAAAATGCAAGCAGGTTTTGTCTCCACAAATTTAGGTCTTACCATATAACAAGTGCATAATTGTACAGTTTAGTTGGATTTCTAAATGTGCATTATACACTTTTTACTGGACTTCAGTTTTGATGCAGTAGGCAACTGATGTGGCCAGTTATGCTGCCAAAACTGCATTTATTGGTGGGATGAATAAACAACAGTTCTACACAAATGTAGCATTCATCAACACACATTTTAAGCTGCTTTCACACTTGCCATCCGGACTATCTCCAGGCAGTCAGTGTTTCCACGCATGCGTTTTCACACATGCATCACCCACCCAGACATAGTCTGATTGAAATGTGTTCACACATCAGGGGAAATATTCCGTTTGATTTTGGTCAGGGAGGGTCTCTGTTTAGGGAGTGCAGGAGGTACAACATGACACAAAAAATACACCGTGGAAATCAGCTGTGTTTTGTTTGCAGCACTGAAGCAGAGCAAATCACATGATTAGAAATAATGCATAATGTGTATAACCTCAGTTTCATGAGGAAGAAAAATGCGATACAACAGAAGAAAACATGATGAATAGTTTCTATATTTAATGGTGTTGTGCTGAGCAGATCTACTTACAGGGAACGTCGCTGTGATTACCTAGAGAATTACTATAATTGGCTGTGTTCACACCCAGGCTCACACGGACATTACGCAGACTTTATACAAGGGAACAGGCAGGAAAAGGTCTGTGTAATGTCTGTGTGTGTTGACTCGGATGTTTGCGTTCACACATGCAGCTTACTCCATTAGAGTTCAGAGAAAGTCCAGTGTCCAGTACTTGTGTGAAAGCAGCTTTAGAGTGACCTAACAAGAAGCAGGCATCCATCTCCCCTTTCACCTCTCCTTTTCTTCCACGGGCAACCTCACAGCACAATACTTCTCAATCTCCAGTGGCATGCATTTGTAACTGAACTGCTGGAAAAAACTCTGAGGAGGACCTACTACTACAGTTTCTGCAATGTGCCATTAATGTGAAGGTCATACTGTATACTCCCTATATTTACCAGTGAAGGGACTTTTCATTTACCTGATTTCAAGTAACTTGAATGTATCCAAACAGAGGTGGGCCTGAGTAATTTTGTGATAATGTATAACATCACATGATTGTAATTTAAGTTTAATATAAAGTTTAAAAGGCCCTTTGAATGACAAGCACCTCACGAAGAGACCAAATAGTAGTGCTCATTGATTAAACTTTGAGTATGGCAGAGATGTTTTCATACATACTGTATGACTGTACATTGAAGGATTGTCACTCGGCTACTGTTAGTGAGAGTAGATTTTTAATGTTTTGTTTGATTGTTTTTTTTTTTTTTTTAAATTAGATAGGCCTTTTTGGTTTTCCCAGTTCGCTGGAGGAAGGGACATTAGTTTGTTAGCAAAGAAGTATGTGTCTTTGGGCTCCTGAATTTAGACACAGTTTGCCCTTGACCAGTTCAGGATGACACGCTCTTAGAAGGGAACTGATCTACTCAGGACGGATTTCAGGAGAGACAGACAGAGACAGACGCAGTGCCCCGGTGGCCCATTGCATCTTGGGAACTGTCAGAGGAGATAGAGAGAAAGCCTCTAGAAAGCTGCTGACCTGTGACCCCTATCTCTCTCACTGACAGTTAGGATTTGGTTTATGCATTTGCAGACCCATCATCGTTACGCATTTACACACCCACTCACTGACACACATAAATTTGTACTTACACACACAACCTTTTTTTGCACTTATGTGCAAGGATTTTTGAATGTTGTATTCCCTGCTCCTCATCTTAATTGTATTTAAATGGATTTATGGAAGTGAATGACGCCTTTGTGGCATCATTTATGTATTAGGAGGAAAAGAAATGCTACTTCGTCACATCAGCCAAATTCCAGTGCTTCCCTTGCCAACAGAATCCAGTGAATGATAGGAGCAAGAAGAGCATAATGGTTATACAAGCCCCGCAGCCTGCCATGAGAAGAAATGCTGTTTATTTTCTATATATGTATGTAGTTTGGGCCTGCTCCAGTGCTGATAAAGGATGTTGCATGCAGTATAAACATGTGTGCATGTTAATATTTGTTCTGTGTATATTCAATATACTGTATGTGTGTGTTTACATTGAAGATGAGAAGAAACTGTATCATAATTTGACTATAGCAATGTCACTAAGCTTTTATTATGATCAAGTGTGATACAGTTAAATTCCTGCATTATGATGAATATGTTACAGCTATTTCTGTACAATACAACATATTGCCTCTCCCTAAAACCAACCTACCCAAAGAAGAGTGCTGCAGGATGTAAATACAAAAACCTTACCAAATAACCTCAGTATTAATGGTATCAAAGGAGTGTTTTTAAATGAGCTCTTTTTAAAACTTCATTTAGTAGCTCCATTAAATTAATTATAATGTCCAAGTCATTTGAGACAAAATTAGAGTAAGGATGAATGAGAATTAATGTGGAGTTTTTATTTCTTTGTTTTTCTCATGAAGTAAAAATGAAGCCATTCCATTACACCACCATGCAGCACCATTTGCTGATTTGATTTTGCAACACTAAATGTGCATTATTTCCTATTAGTGGGTTGTTTTATCAGCTTGAGTGGTGTTATTTATGTGGTTTTCACAGTCTGCATAATGAACAGTTTGTGCAGAACACATTTCTATACAGTACATAAGGGTTTCTGCATTTTACATAAATCATTTGATGTTGAAGCAGATCTTTCTTCGCTTACATGCATGGATGCTCTATTTATTTAACATAGTAATCATTGGCTGTGTGAAGCAGCATAGTCATGGAAGATAGATAGTCGTTGACTAATCATTTAATGATGAGCATAGTCATAGCTATGGTGATTCTTTAAATCTTCTTTACATTGCTCTGCAGTATGAGAACCAGCTATAGATGCTGAGGTGTGGATGAATTGAAAAGCTAGCTGATGCCTTTTTTGACCTGTGGAGGTCAGACATTACTTCACTAACTCTAACTGTTAGGGTGGAGTAATCTGACAGACAGGATCCCCGATGTGACATCCTTTGCTAACACAAACCGTATTGACACTCTGGCCTCCTTCTGTGTTGAAATACTGTACAGCTTGTGTGTTTGTATTGAGTGTTGAGTCCCTGCATCTGTCTGCTCTTATCATGTCATTGCTCAGGATGACTAAGACAGCACTGTGTTTCTATTTCTGTACACTTGCACGCATTAGCATCAGTGCATTGTGTGCTCCTCTATCTTATGCTGGATTGTTTGCAAAGCATGTTTGGATGAGTAATGACACATAGTTACATAAAGAGCACAGGTTTGATATTATATGTAAGTGGATGGTCAGTTTTGAGGTTGAATACCCATCGTTTTGTGATAGAGGTGTGACACTGTAAAAGTGGCTTTTTCCTGCATCACAATGGCTCATGTGGCCCTTCCCTGTTTTTCTTACATTGTATGAGGAATATATTTTTACAACTTTGATTTCTCAGTCAATCAGACTGGACATATATAGTTAACAGCAGCTTATCCGATATTTATCCTAGAGATAAAGGCCTCCAAATACTCTTTGTTGAAGGGACACAGACCTGTTGTGTGTCAGTTGCACACAATAGGTACACCTGGTTCATGCATGACTTGGTCTACATGCTTGATCTGCTCTGAGCCAGCAGCAGCATTTGAGGCACTACATGACACCTGCTTACAGAGCTACATGTAAGCATCCCATTCCTAGATTTTTCACGATGCCACTGACTGTGTTAATTAAGCATATTTTCTTGTAATGGCTTCAATAAACATCACACTGATCTCTAAGGTGGAAACCATTGCTGTCAAATTGATTTTAAGTATGTGTCCCTCTCTAAAGGGTCTCTCAAAGCGTGATGAAGTAGTGCCTGATGGTCTTTTAACTGATTTAAAGGCATTGCTACAATCAGGTCAGGTACTCTTAGACCACCCATCTCCTGCTCTCCATTCACTTTTCCTCCGGTCCTCCAAAAATCACCTCATCAACCCAGTGCAGTCTTAAGTGAGTAACCAAGACTACTCATGCCTTTATACTCTTTCGCTCTCTGAGGGACTATTACACCCAAGAACAATTTCTCCCTCTCTAGCTGATCACTTAGTTTGAATTGAAAGGAAACTGTGCTGCACTTTTTAAAGAAATTATTCTCTCTTTCTTTTTCCTTTAGATTTTTAGATCACTGTCCATGGCTTTACTATATGATTTTCACCTTACAGAGAAATGTACATCCAAAAGGAGAAATGTGCTCAAATCATTGCATGCATCAGAGATGTGCACAATCCTTTGGGTCTTAACTGGAAACAAAGACATGCTGTTTTTGGTTCTCTGTCAAGGAGCCATTTCACTAACAGGAGCAAGAGTCAGAACACAATCTAAAATTGAAGAAAAAAACTCCTTAATGGTATGAGTTTAGCTGTGGAAGAAGCTTTTCTCATTTTGTGGCCCCTCCAATCATCTGATTAAAGCAAAATGAGATCTGCAACTGCTGAAATTAGTTTATGCTGTGGTCCCAGGTGTGTTGTGCAGAAGGAATTCAGTTGTGAACGCCTTGCCTAAAGCCTTATGTATGCCCTGTGCTTTTCCTGCTTCTCATACTGTGCTTCACCTGGCCAGCTTGTCTGGGAAAATGCAAATACAAAGGAAAAAATTGAAGGGTTAGTTACATTCTCATAGACAAGAGTCATAATACAAACACATTTCATCTTTTATTATTTTAATGTTTTTTACCAACATGGTGCAATAATAAATCCTTTTTACCTTTATCAGTTAACTCTTTTATATGCTGAGGGTATTTTATTTTACTGTCAAACATAGACCTACAGACCTTCCGTGCACTTTACATTTTCTCCACTTGGTGGCACAAATGAACAAGCAATTAATGATGAACCTGATAAAGGTATCACCTGACTGCTGTTGTCATTAACTTAAGATGCTGCATACTAACACAGCGTCCCTCTAAGTACCCAATGCAAAGTGTTTTTTTTTTAAGTGTGACAATATGCACAGATTACACTTTATTTGCCCTGTTAAGCTTTACTATTGAAAGTCACATTTTGTTTCTCTGTAAAAGTTTGCTGTTGAGGACATAGTAAGTCCTTGGCAAACAGTGCTGATAAATTGCCTTATTAGGTGTAATTATGCAGATTGCACTGCTGATAATTATGAAAGTGTAAACACATTGAGCAGGAACATTTCTTTTCACCATTGCAAATGAGAAAGAAGAGGCGGTTCCATTCTGCTGACTTTGTAGCACCAGGTGGCTGCACCAAGTTATTGAGATTCTACAAGGTAAGAACAGCAGAGTTCCCTAATGTGTGCAGCATCTGTTTGTATGTCAGTCGACTTTTACTACTATACAGGAACTCAATACCAGATGCACTCCAATATCCACTATGCTCATTTTAAACTATGGATTTTACTTAATTTACTGTTTATTTTCATCTAATGAGAGTGAGGCATTTGTTCTGTTTGGATTTTCCTCATGTGCAAATTAACAGCAACATTCTTCAAACTGAACCTTCAGTTCTGATGTATTTGTACTCAGTCAGTGGATCAAGTCAAATGTTCATCATCAATGTTCATTTAATTTGTTCTTGCTTTGCTCAAGGCTTCTTACAAGGTTTTCATGTGAACAGCCAAATGAAACAGAAAATGGAGGAGGACATATTATCCTGTATGTCACGCTGGCTAAGTTGGCTTTCTTTGACCATGAAATGCCTGTGTATTCCCTGTAAACCATAAAGATCAGCTCAGCAGTGCTTACAGTTTTTTTTCCTTCAGCTCAGAACATTGCGTTTCGAAGGGGAGGATGTTGAATGGCCAGTGTGCAAACAGTAGCAGGCACACTGCAGCTGAGCCTTGTGCTCTACAGTCCTGAACTCTGAACACTGAGCACACTTCCCAGCTGAACCAGATTGTGTTTATCAGCAGGGCTTTTATGTCCACATGTTCTCTACATTCCCGTAACCCGTGCTGCACACTGAGTCTGCAATCAGCATCCCCCCTCTTATGAGAAATGGCCTTTTATTAGCAGACGAGACAGACTTGCCCAGATTCAGCACCCTCTCTGTGGACAGTGCTCAACTGCCAGCTCTGGCCCTGTGCTTGCTTTGTTTACGTGTGTGTGTGTGTGTTTGTGTGTTTTCATATGTTAGGGCGGTAGAGAGTTGCCTGGGTATGCGAACTGCAGTATCACTCTTCGAAAACCTTGCTTACGATAGACTGCAGAGTCCAGCAGCTTGAGAACCTATAGAATAGTTTTACTTGGTGATTTTTTTTGTTTTTACATCCACAGTGCTATTATCACACTCATTTAAATGAAAGAGTCTATTTTAAATAAAAGCCAGAAAACAGGAAATGAAAAAAAAGAGAGACATAGGAAAAAAATACTGGAACTTGGAGAAATGAGTTGACAAAAGTAGAAACGCAAATGCATCTAGCCTGTTCTGCATTCTTATTTGCTTTCTTTCTTCCTTTTACTGCTCATGTCCACACAGGAAAGTGGATTGAAAAAGACTGAACAGAGAGAGAGTAGACAGAGATTTTGAAATGAATCAGGGCTGGGGGACATAGCTTCAATTCCTGCTATTCTGCCTAAATAGGCTCTTCCCCTGCAATGCACTCAGGCTCCAGTGATTCGCTATGTGAATGCTGCCCATTTGCATAGCCACTCTCCCTTCTGCTTCCTGGCTGGCTGTAGAGGCTCCCCCTCCCTCTGTCCTCCTCCTCCTTCTCCTCCTCCTCTCTCCCCTCTTCCTCTTGCGCACATCTTCTGGAACGGCGCTGCTGATGCTGCCTGTGTGTGAGTGTGTATCCCTGCAAGGGTTGCTCTCTCAGGTACTGTCGTTGCTATTGCTTGATTTCATTGAGAGCAGAGGTCTCTAGATGGGGAACGGGTGCGCTACTTGGCACAACTTACACATGCAGTCACGCCGTCTCCCGCATGCCGCTGCAACTGTCCGGCAGATGCAAATGAGACTTGGATTTAACTATGGTCCCATTCCCCTGGATGTTTTTTGAGACCACTCGTGGAGCAAAAGGAGGGAAACTCAGAATGTCTGCCTTGGTTTTCTAAAGAAATTCACTTTGTGCAGGTGCTTTCACTTTCACCTTTACTTGGCTTTGTTCTTTCACTGGCAATTGATTTTTTTCCTTTCTTTTTTGGAATATTAACATTTTATGGTGGGAAGATGTTTCTAATTTTGTGAGGGCTTAACAGAACGAGAAAGAGAGCATTACAGAGAACAAGGAAACTAGGGGAATTGGAGCAAGCTGGGATTTCTCCATTGCTGTTTGAGGTTGCCCTAATTTCTTGAGTGAATGTTTTTGATTGTTTTTGTAGGATGATTTATGATACTTCATTACCTCCCTGGGTGCTTCTACGGATTTCCTAACTCAGTGGAGAACAGCAGAACAGAGTTTTTTTTTCTTATTATTTACAACCGACATTTTGTGTGGTGTCCCTTTTGCTTTTTTTTTCCCGCTGTCTTTCTTCGTGGATCTGTTCGTGTGTTCCTGGGTATAGTGAGATTTGTGAAGGTGAGAAGCATGGGGCTGTGAGGCTCACTGAAGTTGTACCTTCATCTGAAGCCTGATCTGGCCACTCAGGGAAGATGTTCGGAGGTTGGAGGACACAGTTTGCTCCCTTGAGGCCTGTCACAGAGCCCTTAAACCGGAATTCAGCTTCACTCACCCACCTGGCCTTGTGGATCACTGCCCTGGCCCTGGGTTTTGTGGCAGGGTCAGAACCAGGTGCTGTGGAGGGTCTCCACCACATTCACCTCTCCCATGGAAACAAGCGTCACCATATTGTGCCTATTGCTATTCACAGATCACCTGCATCCTTAAGAGCAGGGCACAGTAAGTATTCTCAGCATCAGTACATTCTATGCATACAGTAACTTTCTGAGCAGTTACTTTCATATTTTAACGTTAGTGTTAACTCTTATTGTCTTTATTAACTAATTGGTGTGTTCTTGCTGATTCACGTCTGAAATATTTGTGAAATGTTGCTGTATCGTTTATGTTTTTTAATTTGCTTTCGCAAGACGTACAGAGCACTGTAAGACACAGCAACTCTAGCTTGGATTGATCCTTTTTTTTTCAGTCTCAGCAAAATGCCCTCCGTCTCCATGTCTGAGATTAGTCATATCCCTATCTGCAGATGTTCCACTGTGTCCAGATTAGACAGGATTAGAATGCTGTGGCGCTCTATGTTGCCCCCGGGTGTTTGGAAGAGACAAAGATGCGTTGCCTCCAGCTCCGCAGGGTGTTGAGATTCTCCTGGCCCCTGCCCAGCGTGGAGCGTAGATGAGGCCTCTTTATCCTGTGTGGCAAGAAGGTTCATGACACAGGCATTAAGGGTGAGGAAGGAAAAAAAAAGAGGGAGATTCTCAAGAATGAAGAATTATATAACCTCACCCCAGGTATTCATGATAGACTGCAGTATGCTTGCGTTTGTAGAATGTGCATGATAATTATTTTCGAAACACTGCAGTTTGTACTTTTCAGTACTTGTTTCCCCTAGTATTATTTACAGCATAAAAGTGATGAATTATGCTGATGTTAACGACTGAGCTAGTATGACACAAGAACAAAAACACCAATTTTCTTATTCACCATATTGCCCAGGCATTTTTGAGTGACGTAATCACTACTGGTGTAACAGTGACGTAATGCTGAGGTACCCTAGATTCCATGCAGAGCAGATATACCAAAAATCTTCACTCTATGGAGATGTAGCTCTTCATACTCTAGTGTTAGATGTTATTAGTACACGTATGAAGTTGTGATACCACCATTAATGAGCAGCATGGCACTTTGAAAATGTTTTTGTTGCTTACAGAAGTAGCTCAAAAACAAGGCTAGAGCATGGATCACTGGGCAGAACTAGACCTGTACGAACAAAGAAGTCCATGCTCCTCAGTGATGAAGAGGGAGATGGGAGGTTTGGCAGCCTACTGAGACAACAAGAGAAGCAATTAGGCCACTCTGCTGTGACCTGTCTGGAGTGGGCAACACTCAGCTGCCTCTTGCTCTCCCCAGGGTCCCAGAGGGCATGTAGTGCTTTCAGGCGCATTCCATGACTTAATATCACACAGTTATCATAACTGCTGCTCTGTGCTTTTATTATGAGAGAGAGAGAGAGAGAGAGAGAGAGAGAGACAGCTCACAGAGCTCGAAGAAAAGCTGTCTCAGTAACATGATTAAATTTTTGGTTGATCAGCGCACTGAGGGTGCATAAATGCAAAATGGGAGACATGCTGTTCAACATGGTACCTGGCTCCAAGACAAAGGCTGCTGTTGTAAAGCCCCAGTACCGCTGTCTTAGCTGTGCAGCAATTGGTTTAATTTTCATGGGGCTTGTTCATTACATTGGGTGTCTGCTCACTGTAGCAATTAAACTTATACAGCTCTTTGCTTGTTTTTGTTTTTTTGGTGTTATTTGTTATTTGTGCCATAATCCTGCAGGTTTGTTTAAGCACAAAAGTACACTACCAGTCAACGGTTTGGAGACATAGGAATTAACGTGTTTTTTTATGAAAAGATACATGTGTTCAGATGTGTTATCATCTTTGTGAAAGAGTTTTCTAATAACCAGTTATTCTTTAGCAAACATAATGTGCTATTGGAAGACAGTACTGATGATTGCGAATTATAGGCCTCTGTATGTTTAATGTTTAGCATTCCTTTAAAAATCATCTGTTTCCAGCTATACTCATTTACAATATTAAGAATGTCTACACTGTATTACTGATTAACCTTTTGTTGTCTTCATTTGTCTCATTTTATCTGCCCCTTACACCTTTCTCTGTCTGTCATAATTTTGGTGGCATTAATGTTACAATTTGATCCTATTTGCAGCACCTACATAACTGTACCTGCTGCCTTTTCCTGTCACTGCCACAGTGCATTTAAATTGTTGCAGGTGATTAGACCCAACAGTGTTAGGCAACTTTTGCAACTTGCTATATATCAACATACTGTAAGATAAAACATCCTTTGTTTCCTTGGTGTTGAACTTGTCTATCTGTCATTGATTTATGTGGAAAGAAGAGGAAAATTACCATGGTCAAGATGTATGAAATTGAGTTGGAGTGTGATGCATTGTTTGTTTAGGGCTAGCAGTAATGAGGTTCAGACAGCATCAGCTCTGACTTGCAGACATACCATTCATCATGAATAGTCTCCCAGAGGTGATAGTCTTCATTGCCCGAGATAGATATCCTCTATAGTGTATGCTAAGTAACTAGGTTATCATATTTCCTTCTGTACCTGCTGTTCTAATTCATTAAGACAAGAACAGACCAATAGGAAAAGTGTTTTACATTGTTGACCTTTTCAGTTGTCCATAGGAAGGTAGATTTGCCTTAGATATTCTTATAATTTCCATTAGCAGGAATTAATGAGCTACAATAATTTGAGCAAAATTTACACTACCTTCCATGCTTTTACTTGCCTTTACTGACTATGCTATGTGTGTAGTGTGCCATCCTCTCATCATAGCCCATATGTTTAGTGGAAGACAAGTCAACCTCCAAATCCACGGTGATTATGTGATACACTTAACACGTCTGAGGAGAAACCTCCCCTAACACCTGCTCCATGAACTGCTCTGTCAAATGGCTTTTGTATTTTAAAACTCTGCGGTTTGATCCAAGTAAGCGAAGCAATTTAAGTGATTATAATCAATTTTAAAGCTCTCTACCTTCAGAACTAATGGTTGAATGAATTAGAGACTGTGCTTGCTGGCACTGGTGCAGCGCACAAATGAATGTGGGGGGTGAAAGGACAGGGATGGAATAAAAGAATAGAAAATGAAGAAAAGTATAGATGGAGAAAGTGAAGAAAGAAAGTAGACAAGAGGAAAAACAGATGGAGGAGGGAGAAAGCGGATGAGCTATGATGTTGCCTTGCTGCAACAGTGTGTTGTGGGCTTGTATAATATAATTACTCCCATGTCTCTGAGCTGATGTCATTCTGCGATAGTGTGAGGATGACAGTATCTCTGCCTCTGTGAGGCAGCGGAGATGATAGCTGCCCTGATAAGGATCTGAGTACATGTTCCTCTGCTCTAGAGGGAGCACAGGCAGTTATTGACCCACGAATGAGAGAGTGAAGACTGCAGTCATTTCATTCTCCTCTTTCCCTGATGTGTGAGAACACAAACACCCTCTTTTCGTGTGTCTTTAACCTACTTGCATCTTATGATACTTGCTCGCTCTCTCCCTTTTCCTTCTTCTCCTCCCTTTCTTCTTACTCTGTGCAGTTTATTTCTTCCCAACCGTTCTGCCTAGCCCACCCCCAGCTTCCTCATCGGTCTACAGAGCCCATCCAAGCAGACAGAGTGGGCAGCCTTTTTGCGCCTGCAGTGGTCTGTGTGGTTTCGGTGGTGACCAGGCTATGGTTGGCATGAAGGGAAATGAGACCTGACTGTGCATGCGGTGGGCAGCGAGGGGTCAGCTGAGTAATGTGTCCGGTTTCGGATTAGAGACTTGGAAGATAGAGAGGGAGAGAAAAAAGCTCCCTTCTTTGACTCAAGGGGTTTTCCGCGCCCCTCACATGCATAGGTCCTGGATAAGTTTGAGTCAGGAAGCTCTGTACCCATAAGGCACACAGTGAATCATCATCAACAGTGTTGTCTATCCTCCCATCTCCCTCTTTCTTTTTCAGTCTGTCTGTCTATTAACAAATTTGGCTTTCTTTTTTACAGTAATTAAAAAAAATACTTGAAATGATAAGTTGTCTAGTTGCTGTTCATTTTTAGTGTTAATATGTGTCATAGAGAAAATTATCATACAGTAAACCGG
>OMLM01013959.1:71810-105754 GCA_900302695.1 Helostoma temminkii | reverse complement strand
GATGGTAAAGAAATTAATGAAAAAGCTGAAATAGTTCTTCACAGTCTCCACATTTTTATTGACTCTATAAATGCGTCTATTTCTCATGGGAAAAGCATAAGAAAGCAAAATTAAAAAAAGAAGTTACAAGCCACATTTTATCTAATTTGAATTGAGTTTGGTCACTTTGGAAAAGTGTCATTGTCTGTCATCATAATGAGGCAGCAGCTATTTGTGTGCCAGTCAAGCCTGTACATACACATTCCTTATTCATTTCTTATCTCTTTGATAACTTCGAACCACAGTTAAAACTCAATCGTGAATATAGGTAGTTGACATTCTGCTGACATATTAGAACACATACCTGCTGTAGCACACTGAGGCTATTATTTCAAATGGATAAAGAAAAAAATCCACTTAAGTGGATCGTAAGGTTTGAAATATAATTGTCCAGACCTACAGTAGTTTTAGCAGTATAGTGGTACGTCCCCTAGTGAGGGACTAATTGGTTCTGGGAAAGGTCAAAGGAGAAAAAAAATAGAAGATGGGGGGTGAAATCTTTCAGCCTTTACAGTCTGATAACCCCAACCACAGGGGAGGCTAGATAGAATGGGTTTTCTGCGGCAGCCAGCTTGCAGAAGACAAAAATGTATGATTGCAATTGATCATCCAATCGATTACAAGTCTCTACTTAAATTTCACACAGTTGTTTTGGGAGAAAAAAATATGAGTTCTCCCATTTGGGTGGTTTGATTGACAGCATTATAATTATTCTTGGTACAATTTGATACCTCAAAACTTTAATGTCATGTATGTTTACTTGATAGCCTCAAATAAATAATAAAAGGTTTTCAAAATGAATAGATGCCCCGCATTACAATAGGAGGCCTCAATAAGAACCAACCATGTCATAACTGTTCTTTTTTTTTTTTTGCAATTTACAATTGTTCACCTGCAGCAGAGTGGCAACAGAAAGAAAGCTGCCCCCTAATCCACTCTAATAGGATTGTGTGGGATTTCACCTTCCTCATTGCTCCTTCCATCTCTTAGAGCCTCAGGCCTGCTGGCAAGGGCTGATAAAAACACGCCTGCCTAACACCTAAGTGCAAGCTAATATTAGCATATATTTTGCAACATAGTGTAGAAATACAATGCATACCCACGCACATTTATTTTTTTCCCTCAGTTATATATTTATTTGTTGGTAGATTCGTGGCATCAGTATGAGATAGAGGACAGCACAGTTCTCTTATGGTGCTCCTACATGGCCTGTTGATAAGATGGAGGCAGAGCTGTATATAAATCACAGTAGTTTTGCTGTATGAGAAAAAAAGTATTTCTACAGCTCAGTACAGATAATGTTTATTTCTGGTGATCTTTTTCTTCTTGTATAACTTCTGTAAGATATGCAGCTAATTAAATAATACCTCAACACTTACTACAGGCTTACTCACAAAGTGAGGCTACTCAGCATTAGGCAAAGCAGATGTTTAATCCTGCAAATAAGGCCAAAGCACACTTATTTTCTTCTTCTATAGCTTACAAAAAGGAGTTAACAGTAAAAATGAAGCAGTACCATGCAGGGTAAAAACTAAATGAAACATGAATATCAAACACATACGCAAGAGGAATAGGCTTGTTATATGGTATAACAGCAACAACAAAAAAAAACGTATATACTATTTTTCTGTTGCTTTAGTTGTCCATTTGGCATTTACATAAAATAAAGACCTATTGTGCAGTGCTTTGTATGCCCACTTTTTTTTGGAGTGTTATTTATGCTCCACTTTGGAGCTGCCTACTGCACAAGTACATTGCCTTGAGCTAAACAGATAGAAGAAGAGGGACAGTGAAGAGATTGTTTTGCCTGATATTTTCTCTTAAATGTGGAGTTAGAGCTGTGAATGTATTAAAACATTTTAAAGAATTCCCTCCTGCTGGCACAAGGAGTGTTCTATTTATGCATTGGATGTATAGACTTCTATATCATTTGCTTTAATGAGTTGATGTAGGAGTGTACAGTAGCTCTGTCTGATCTTAGAGCAGCTTCTTTGTGAGGACAGTATTCGTGTTAGTGTAGGTTGGGTTGCATACAGTGATGGGCAGCCAGAGTTGTCTGTAGTTCCAGATCAGAGCTTTGGCCATAGACTGGTTTTCTGCCTGACTTCCACTGTGTAATTATCCCACACACTTGTCTTTTCAGTAATTAAAACTACAGTCATACCCCACATCTGCTGGCTCCCTAATAGAGAAGACAACAGCTTCTAGAGATCATTTGGAGTCTGTGATGTTTGGTACATGCTGCCACACAACACACTGGAGCTAAATAAGGCACCAATGTCTGATGGCACATAATCAGTCAAACAAGCTTTTAACTAGGAACTGAAAAAGCAGAGAACTGACTGATGCTTGATTTTCTTTAAGTCTAACTTTGATATGTGTATACACTGGCGGACACATTACGCACTGGATGCAGAAAAATCTAATCAACAAATTACTGGCAAACAAAATGGCTGACCTGAACTGGGAGAAAGGGAGCATTGTTTCTGAGGAGCAAATGAGGCAAGTGATGATGAGAGAGTAAATTAGAAGCTGTCGATACTGTGAGACACCTCTATCAGAGCCAAGGCTGTTGGCTGGGGAGGCAGATATGCAGCTGGTCGGGGTAACAAAGGCCCGTTTGGTGTATTGCTCCATTAAGACACTGGGTCTTGTCAGCTCTGCCTGGATGGGCCATTCTGCTCTACAAGGCAGGGGCTCATGTATCACTTAGGGCTTAGGGGAAGTGAGCATGGCAGAGGAGGGGGCAGAAGGGTGTGAGTGACACTGGTCGACTGAGCATTCATGGCATAATGTTACAGCCCATGGGGTAGAACTTCACCTCAACCATGAGTTGATGGTCCCCTGCCATAAAGAGTGAGGATGGTTGGTATAGCTACCTCGGGCCCTGTCATGATGAGGTGAACGCTTATCTTAGCAATGTGACAATACAATATGGGGAAATGATGTAACAGCATGATGCAGGGGTAAAAGTCTCTATTGACACTGTTTGTTAAAGTAGGTAGAAGCTTGCTTGTATCTGCGTATATTATTATTGGGTCACAGTCTTTTGTTAAGGTATGACAATTAGCACTATTTACAGTAAATACTGTGGGGGCGCCATATTTACTAAGACCTATAAAAATAAAGCCTGATAAAGTGTGACAAAAATATTTGTACCACAGCTGAAATTTCAAGTCAGAACACAGAATCTGATTAGTCACAAAATTTGCTTTATTACCAGGACGCAACAAGATGTAAAAATTAACTTGTGTATGAATGTGAAACCACCAAATTACTGAGACCTCATATTTTTTTATTAGCAATGACACTATTCAATAATGAATCAAAAACATTTCTGGAACCTTGTTTTAAAATATAAAGTTTGATAAATTTAGTTTCTTCTACAGTTTTTCTCCTTCCAGTATAAAAGATGAAAGCACTTTCTAATCAGATCTTTTTGTATTGCAAGTCTTTATCCGGTTCTGTCTTCTACCCCCTGTCCTCTTTGATGTGGTCATTTTGTACATTTTGTACTCCCCTAGAGGTCTGACTTAAGTGTTCTATGTTTTATCTCTCTCCCCCATGTTTATTAGGTTTTGTTGCTTTATGATTTGAGACTGGCATCTTATACCCTCTAATAAGGATGACCAGTCACGGGGCCATGAAGCAATGCCCCAATTTCAGTCTCCACTTAATTTAATTACATCAAATTAGCAAAGCAGGAAGAGAGAGAGAACTGGGAGTGGATTAATCCTTTGCAGCTTATGAAGGCAGGTTGGACACTGTCCACTGTCCTGTGTAGAAATACTACTTTAGGATTGTCTTCATTAGTAGGAGCTTAAGGCTCATAGGTCAATGGATATTGTTAAAACAATACTGTGGAAATGTGGTAATTAGAATATTTGCCTAGTTTAGCTTAAAGGCTAACAGTGATGCCAGAGGACTAAAAGTTGTCTTTTATATATACAGTTTTGTTTTTGTTTCATTTTTTAATCCATGTTGGCTAGAATCAACTTCTCAATTATAAAAAAAGTTGGTAAAAATAAAAACTGCTGATAATGATAATAATGACAGATAAATGATGTTTAATTACATGCAATATTAGTAATACAAAATAAATTTGCCACCTTTGAAGCACTACAGTTATTTCAGCCTATAAGCATTAAAATGTGCATAACGCAGGCAGTTTAAGTATAGGTGTACATTATATGTCAGCCACTAAGATGTAACTGAATACCCTATCTGGCTGGTGGTGAAGATTAAGTCTCTGAGCAATGAACTGTAAAAGTTTATATTGACTGTGCTATATATATATGCCAATATTCCCAGACTTATTAAGCCAACACAACGTAAGCAGGCAGTCTGCGTTCTAGGTTGATTTAGCACCTCTGTCCACTCTCTTTTTTGCTGACTGCAAAGAGAATAGCTCAGCTCCAGTCTTCTGAAAAAGACTGAAGGGAGGATTTATCACTTAAAAAAGAGGGAACTGTGTAAGGAAGCAAAGCTGAATGCGGCAGAGTGTGCAGTATACAGTATTTTATGTTAGGGGTTAGTTTCATGACTGAAATGAACTGCAGCCGTTATATACTGGCTGGTGAAATTGCTCAGTTTCCACTCCAGGCTCACAAAATAAATGCTTTGGGTCTACTCCACAGCAATTACTGTATGTGTAAAATGGATGAGATGTACACAGAACTGCAATGCTATATTTGTATCTTGCTGTTGCCATTCTTACCCCTCAAATATAATTTAGAGTAAATAGTCGCATTACAAAGTTAGGTTTGTTGTCACTTCAGTTGTGTGTTCACCAGAATTGTTCCAGCTTCAACCTGCGATGAAGTGTCTCTCATGCTTGCTGGTTCTTCTCCAGGAGGCAGTTGCTGCTGAAAGAGGATTAAGACAAGTCAACAATCCATAGTCTTTTTTTAGTCTCTCTATGGGCAGCTCACACACCACTGAAGATAGGGAATGGCTTTTTCCAGTAGCAAAACTTGACAATGATGTTTAAATTGTTGAAAGGACCTTAGTATACTGCAATGGAACAATGAACAGATGTAGAAACAGAGATTCAATGGGGATGAGGAGTGGCAACAGGGATCTAGCTGTATCCACTATACCTAACTCTTCAGCTTTCATTGTCCAGCTGAATTTTATTCATTTCAAACCCACGAGACTCACAACCCGAGGCTGTGCTTAGAACTGCAGACTCCAAACAACTGGAGGAACAATTGCACTCGACTACTTACTTCAGAGCAGCTGTTGTTCACTTTATTTAATCATTCTAACATACAAAGACTGGCAGACAAAGGATCTGGGTATGTCATGTGACACCTCACAGGAATGTGATAATTATTACTTTTTTATGTTGATTCATTTTTAATGACCACACAGTAGAATAGAATTCACTAATTGATTGCAATATGTTGATTTTGAGCAAGTACTATACCGACTCTCTCTATTTACAGTGCCTGCTAATCCAAAATATTGAAACAGTCACTTTCACATTGTAAAACCCTTTTGTAAAAGCAAGACAGACCCACCATAGAAACTAAAATGACATCAGGACACTGAAATAGTCTAAAAAGGGTATTTTAGTGAGCAGACAAAGGTTAAACAAATGCTATAGCATGCCTTCATGACTAAAATTAAGAATAAGAAGCTTGAGACTAGATTACATCTAGCATTGCTGCCTTTGAGCAAAAAAACTGTGATTAATTCATTTCATATTTTCATTTAAATAATTTACATAATTTCCATCTTAATTTCTTCTGAATGTAGAATTCTTACATTTGCTTTTCTAAATACTGTGCTCTGGTTTAGTAAGTCGGTGGACCGTGATTTCACAATGCAATTGTTGGTCCTCATGTAGGAGGTAATAAGGTAGGTCACATTAAAGCAAAAAAGTACAACTTATCAATATGAAATTTGTTTCCTTGTGCAAAGGGTGCCTCAAGCATGTATATGACACTTTGACTGAATTTGATTATCTTGGGAAGAGATGACATATTAGGCTACTGTGCTGCTTTGATGCGAGAGAGAGAGAGAATAGTTTAACGATATGAGCTGAAGAACCAAACAGAATCAGTGAAGTAAAGACTGCTATGGACATGTGTTACCACTAGTCTGTCTCTCACCCATAGTACAGCCACGTGGATACAGTAAAAATATAGCAATTTTGTCTTTCTTGAGAGAATTGCGTAAAAGTGACACAATTCTCTTTGTTGATCAAGTAAAAATACCAGGTGATGCTTCATACTTTGCTCCTGCTTTGGAGCAGTAAGTTCATAGCCTGTTACCAGAATGCCAAACAGGTACAGAAAACTCTGACAGAAATGTAATCTTTACCAACAGAAAACCCCACCACAGGAGAGCACAGACCTGCTGAGATACATCCTCTGGTGGACAGAAAAAAATCTTTTACATCTGACATCTTTGAACAAAAAACAGACAATGAATAGATTCATATAGAAATTAGTTCTTTATGGACCATTAAAAATTCATTAAAAATAACTACATGTATAAGTAAGAAAGAATAAATGGAGTTGTTAGCACTAGCAGTAGATCCATTTATAATGTCCATAATCAGACATAAATGCACATACACAGGTAATACATAAGTGTGAAAGGTACTGGACGTCAATGTGTCGTCTTCCATTTCTTATATAACTACAGAACTGTCTAACAGGGGAAATACCAATGTAGTTCAGACACATAATCTTTTGACATTTAAATAATGAAATCATGTTTTTTCTTCCATTATTTCTGGTTCATGTCACAAGACGTTTGAATAATATGAGATGATTTTTAACTGGCAAAGATAAGGAATTGTGATATTTTAGACCAAACAAGGACACCTAGATCATATACGTATTATCATGAGAAATATATCAGTATATTGGCATCGTTATTTTGGATCATGGGGTGTGATGCACCAATTAATTTTTCTGTGAGACAGTGTGAAAGGTGCCCTTACTTGACCAGCTCTGCAATTCACAGCCTTGTAATCGCTGCCAAGTTAGAACATGCAACTGAAGACATTTAATTAGCTATGAGTTTGAATGGTTTTACTCATATACCCACATTCTATTTACCACCATCTAATTGTCCCAAAAGGTAAAATATAGTGAGATAAAGTTAGATCCATTGGAAAAAAAAATTGATCTTGTTGACTCTCAATTTTCCCCCATGGCACAGAATCTTCAAGAGCATTGATTGGAGATAGCTCCTTTATCAGATACCGATAGTGTTTGCTTGCATAGTAGTGTCCTCATAAATTGTAGTAGTGATTTATCTGGAAACTGAAATGCTAATCCAATAGACATCATTAAGCCTACGTTAATTGTGTTCCTCTACACAGACCAAAAAATAAGCCAAATTTATGTATGTAAATATTCACCTACTTATTTCTGTAATAGACAGATTTATAGTACTTGACAGTTAAAGTGCTTAGAGATCCTCATTAAGCATATTTTCATTGTAAAAATACACAATGATGATATACATAAACCTGGAAAAACATTATATTTACGTGTATGTAGGATCAGTGGCTGTAGATTAGAGAAAGGAGGTTATCTTACTTCATTCAAGAGATTCATGGAAATTATCAAAAAGCTAAACTAAGCTATAATCTATTTTTGCACACCAGTCTTTACGGGAATCCTTGGCAGAAAATAGAGAGAAACACAAGTGCTAGGTGCTGACAGAAAGCAGATCCATAATGTCATCTCTCCTTTTCATATTTCCATCACAACTATGTAATTATGATTGGATTCCTCCCTAGTTTCTCGGCAGAGGTGGTAATATGAGGCTCGTTATGATGACTGTGTTGGAGGTCAGAGGAAAGACAGTCTGCAGGCCTGACCTTAGCTGAGAAGTATAGTCAAACACACTGGTTGGAAATATTAATGACCCCACAACCGCTCCACCAAGGCACAAAACCAGTACATTTTCCTTTGCTCACATATTTCTCTGTACACAGTTGCTATTTATCATTCAGTGCTTATAGGCCAATTTACCATTACTGCAACAGAAATAGATTAAGACATTGCAAAGTTAGAGGATTCTAACACACATGCTTGCTATCCTACTATCCCACACACCTCTTCGGCCAAATGCAACCAAACTCCTGGGATGGTGCTACATTTTTAATGAAAGCAGAGTGTTTGATCTGCCAGTGTTTATCGTCTTTGATGTTAACTGACACAGCAGAGAGCAGCCAGCTCTCAATGTAGTCCTACATGTAGACATATTAATTTATTATCCTGTAACATGGCAGGCTGTGGTTTAGGAGTTCATCCTGGAGGTCTGATCATCTGTAATAGGCCTCAGAGATTTATCTGCTCCTGCTGCTTGATTGATGATTTCTACAATGTGACCTCAATGGGCAAATGCTCATGAATGCAGGGGTTAAAAATTTAAGTGTCAATGTTTGACAATTTGAATTAATTTCTGTTTTGCACAGTTGTACTGTGTAGTGCTACACCTCTAAGCACACTGTATCTCAATGTCCCCTCATTGCACCTGCTGTAAATCCTGTCCTCTCATTTGGTTTTTTAGACAGTGGGTGAACAGGGAATAAACTGAAACTCTTGTCAAATTAAAGGGACAACAAGCAGGCAAGTATTTCCAGGACACTACTGTATCTAATGACTACAACAGATCCATATCGGGGCCCAGTGTCCCAGGAGAGCGCACAGATAACAAATATGGAGCCAATGCTTAATTACTCCCACAACTGGAGTTACATAGGCACGTGTCTGCTGATTTCATGCCACTGCACAACTGTGTAGGTGTGCATTAGCCATGTTTCTCCATGCATCTTAATCCCCAACAGTCCCTCAAGGAGTTATTTTTCCACTCTCACATACTTGTATGTATTTTAAACTGCCTTAACACATATCAGCAAGCTTATTATATCTGCACTGTCTGTCGGTATAGGAGCCATTTATATATTCTGCATTTCACATAGTAGCTGTTGACATGAGAGTCTGCTGTTTATACATTTAGCTTAAGGGTATCAGTAGCCAGATCTGCTCACCAGTCCACTGAAACAAGCCATCTGTATGTTGCAGTGGGGTTTTTTTGGAGGTCACAAACAGTAAATAAGCTGTCAGTGGGATAAAGTAGGTGTCAAATCATATGAATAGACAGAGGGGGGAAATGGACGCTTAAGGGCCCAATGAGTTCCAACACTGACATGGTTTAAAAGAGCTTAATTATAATAAGCTGGAGCATGGAGCAAGTGTTGGTGGCTTGAGGCGAAACTCAGAGACAGTGACAACAGTCCAGCGCAAGCAACATGAATTGGAGATTGCTCTGTGAAGGGGCCAGCATCAGATATGCATTAGTGGAACAAGAAGGGTTTTCAGCAGTAGCCGGCAGACCTCATGAAAAAGAAATGATGCCTGGCTCGCAAATTTATTACACATAATGTCTTTTCCTTTGTAGAAGTCATCAAGCTTCATAACGCTTTATCCATTAGGAGAACTAGAATGCTTACAGTGTTATTTCATTATGTTTTACAAATGCAAGTTATGCTTTATGAAAACAATAAATCCCATAGATCTGTATGTCTCAACACCATTTGTTAATCACATTATTGTTAATTAATGATCCAGTTCTTGACAGTGTGTATTGACTCAAATGAAGGAATGAAATTGGAAAAGGAACTTGAGAGTAGAATGATGCACTTTAATCACTGCACTGTGAAGAAAAGCCAGGGGGAAGAAAACAGAAATATATAAATAAATGAAAAAAAATTATCGATAGTTTTGTATCCTCGTGAACTGGTTTACAAGAAAATATTGGAATTACAGTCAAAATGATTTATAATCTATTGTTCAGGCTAAGGCTGTTTAACTCCCCGCCTGCATGAATATTAACACACTGTCTCTCTCTCTTTCTCTTGCACACTCTCTCTGTTTCTTCCTCCCGCTCACACACACACACACAGGCACTCACACACAGAACCGTGTAAATCTATAACACACTCGCAGAGCTCCTTGTCTAATTTTTCATGAAGATAGCTGTTTTTATGCTAATCTGACAGCTGCATTCATTTTCAGGCTTTCTCACACGCATTTATTTCCCAATCACATACTCATCCAATCACAATCGCACACACATGCACACACTTTCTTTCACTTTTCTGTGTTCTGGCAAATATGAATAGAAACACTACCTTAATTAAGGTTTCTAATTGGGAAGAAATAGGCACTTATTTGTCTGACAGCTTTGAATAGCAGAGCACTTGATGGTTGACAAGCATCAAAACCTGAGATTGTCGCTCTATGAATATACTTCTACTTTTAAGAGGCCACTTCCTTCATTAGCGGAGAGAAGAACTTACCTCCAACCATCATTTTGACTGGGTCAGTGACCCTATGATGCAAGGTTCTTTCTCACTGAATAGCTAGGTAATTAGAACCACTCTTCCATCCACCAGGTCACGTTCAAATGTTCATATAACTGCTAAAGCAAACGAGGTAATGCAGCAAGACAGGAAATAGCTGGTTTGGAGGTCACAAGAAGGGCATAATTGGACCAGTCAGTCAATAATGCAGTTGGCTGCGTCTGCCTTTGAGGCTGCTAATAAAGCAAGTGAGATGTGGGATCGGGAGGTAACCACGTCGCCTGCTGGTTACCTGGGCACCGGGAACCTGACTGCAATTTTGCCAGCATTCACTTGTATTTCTTGCCTCTAGAGGTGAACTAGGCAGTAGCAGTAAAATTGAGTAATTATGCAGCATTATGAGGAAAGCAGCACTGGTACCTGCCTCCCTCATTTCCGCAGAATTTTTCTCTACTCAGTTGACACAAGTGTGCTTAAACCTTCAGCTGGGGCTGAGAGCTGTTCAAGAGTGATATGTTGCACAGAGCTTCACTGAGTCATTACTCAGCACAATAAAACACTCCAGCTTGACGGTGCTCTATACACATGACATCAATGTCGGTTTTGCTGCGTTAATAATGTTTGTGTTGACAGTCAGTGTTACGCACCTGATGTATGGTTGTGAGGGGACGTGTAACATCTTCTGTTTGTACTTTTTTCTCTCCTTTGTTTTTCTCTAGCGGGAACTACGTACATATTTGGGCGAGATGGTGGACTGATCACATACACATGGCCACCAAATGACCGTCCAAGCACGAGGGCAGACCGGTTGGCCATTGGTTTCAGCACACACCTGAAGGATGCTGTCTTGGTGAGGGTGGATAGCTCCTCTGGTCTTGGAGACTTCTTGAAGCTCCACATCGTAAGTCAAAGACTTGATTATTAACATACTTTGAATTGTGTATGTGTAAGGACAGTAAGCCCTTAAATAATTTTCTCATCTTTTTACCAATGTGATGACATTGGGTAATAGACAGCAAACGTTTATCAAATCACACCCACAGATGTTGCATAGTTAATGTTACATTTTGAAATACTTTATTGATTGTTCAAGGCACTACTACTTACGGGTTCGGTGTCTTTGTGTCGATGTTGCCATTGTCTAGAGCTGCTGGGGATTAAACCATCACCCCTGCGGTACATGGACAAAGTCTTCTACTACCTGAGCCACCTTAGATGTATGGGATGTGTATCTGTATTGGGATTACCTTAGATTTAGATTCAGAGCTAAGCTTCCAATTGTCAATACTTAAAAATTAAGTAACTTGGAGAAAGTCATGGTATATGCTAATGTTGTGTGAGGGAAGAGGGAACCCATGCTTGAAAACTTTTGTCTGTGTGCTGTGGCTACTGTGTGTGTGAGTGTGTAGCAGGAACTGGGGAAATGGTTCAGTAATAAGGTTTGGTTCTATACAGTGTATCTCTGACTGGGACATAATTCTCCTGGCTACCATATGACCTTTCTCTTACTAGCACCCACTTACTGACAACAACACTGATGCTGGCCAGGAGGGTACAGGTACAGTGTAAATATACATAAACAGACACACACAGGAAAGCTACATACACGCTGAAACACGTACAAATTGGTTTCGAAGTTTGCCTCAACCCCAGCTGCCCACACAACAAGATTCACACATACAGTAAGCACACAGTGACATAAGCAGCCATGTCCTGAGGACACAGAGCAGCCGTTATGTTGCTGTACTCACTCTATATGGAAGTGCTTTTTCAACACATTTTTTTTTTCCCCAAACCTCAAGGCCAAGTAATTTTTTGCCCCTAGTTTTAATTCACAATAATTTTAAATGGATCCAACCTTTTTACATGCTCACCATTTATCACAAACAACACCTTAAAAAATAACATAGATAGAAATAAGGGTGTAAACGGACAGATGTGCTCACTGACATGTGCAAATGCTCCACTGCAATCCTCATGAGTTCCACAGCTTTCTGGGCTTCCTTCCACCTGCACGAAACACTTGAACAGGGGTGAAAAAGCAAGATTTTCTCTATACGCTATTTTCATGTTAGAGATGAAAAATGTCTTTTCCAGCGATTTGCATAGACGGGGCTCCTTTTTAAATTAAATGGCACAACAGGGCTTTGCTAGGTAGCTCATCCCAGCGCAGTACTGAATTAATATACATACCAATTTGCTCACTTGCTTGTACATCACGCACACTTATTTCTGAACAACTCATACTCTTTTGCAATTCATTTAAATATTATGTACTTAGTTCATATTCAGGCCCTTGTGACAAGAGGTAAAGGTGAATTGGTGAATTTCTAGAAAAATGCTTTGATTTGTAGGAGGTGCACTGCAGCTGTAGTGTGTGATCACTTACGTATGTGGCCTATACTGTACATCATTTCTTTCTTGCACTAGAGACTTTACACAAAGAGGGGTTTACGGAGAAGAGGCACAGGTTGTATCTTAGTGGAAGGCAGTCTCAGCCTGTGTGCTAGGTTTTATGAATGTTAGAGTGTAGATGCTCAGGCAGGAGAGGTGAGGGGGGAGTCTCGCATGGTATAACAAGGCAGAGAAATCATGCCGCTTACGGGAGATGTGTGTGTTACTGTATTGATGAAATGTGTAACATTCCAGTGACATTTTACAGTGAGAAAATGTTGATAAGGCACATTCTTACAGCAGGGGCAGCGGGTTGTGAGAATCTCCTCTCCTTTCACATTGGCAGTCACTGAATCCTTATTCCTATTTATTTATTTCTGTACTCTAATCTGGGGGTTTAGTGAAATGTTGCATTTCATTAGGAAATGAGAGAAGTGTACAAGAATTTTTTTTAAGAGGCAGAAAAGGGACATGAACAGGGCCATTAAGAGGCTGAAATTCATATTGTTCAAAGGAATTGGTGCAATTCAAAAACGCGAACACAATAAAATATAATTGATTGTTACATTTAATTATCATGAGGGGCATTTTCTAAGGCTTGTGCTCAAGTCATGTGGAGGAAAAGCAGAAAATTAAATAGCAGTTTATTATGAAATACTTACAGTGATACAAACCTTTTAAATATGTGTTTCATGCTTCTGTCTTATTAATTACGCTGGAAAGGACATGCTTTATAGCATTCCATTAAACAGAATGAGCTATGCAAAACCATTCCTTTGATGTGTTTCCTGTGCAAAAATAGTAGCACTCAGTTAGTCACCTGCGAAAACTGTTGAACTATACCCTTAGTGATTCACTCTGTAATTTGACAATATAATCACTCTGTGGCCTAATTTGATATAACATGTACTAAGAGCCAGTTAGTTTTACTCACCTTGGCCATATTGTCATTTTTACTCAAGTAAATAGATTAAAAAAGCATGGCAGAATGTTGATTTCTATTACTGAATATGTATAAACCGATTTCTTGAGTTGTTAGTTTGTTCAAAGATATATATTTGTAATATGAGACTGATTCCCAGTGGTGTTCCCTCATTCCTTTCAGTTACCTCATTTCTTAGAAGAAATGTCTTAGGAGGAGTGTATCTTCAGCTGTATGAGATGGGATTAGACCAGATTTCAGTATTTACCCCCCCCTCCTTCTCCATCCTCTACATCTCTCAGCCCCCTAATCTTCTGCTCCCATTTCATGATGACAGAAAACCCAGCGGGGCTTGAAGGACGCCATCTCAGCTCACATTCTCAAGAGGGAATTTTCTGAGTAATATGTGAAGACTATGATTTAAATGCACCTCAAAGGAATTGTGATCCTTCCCCCGCCTCTCCTTTCTATCGCAGATAAAGACAATGACTGTGAAGTCAGCGAACCATCAAATGTATGACAATCACTTTCCACAGACTCATTACTGTAGTGCACATTAAGAAGGACTAGACTCATAATAATGTTTCTATCGTCTCTCCAATTAAGGTGATTCTCAGCTTTTTTTTTTTCACTAATTCTGAGGTGAAGCATATTTATGAGGCTACTTGAGCAAGTATCCCACATTGGTATAAGATTTGTCTAGACATGATAGTGTGTCCTGCCGAACTATCTACGTACTACGTATATTTATTTAATTACATGCTAGCTGAAAATTAAAACCAGAAACATATTCACAATGAAATTATGCAAAACAGGGTATTATGGATGTGATGAACCTTAGTTGATCTATTTAGCAGGATAAAGTTATAAAGTTACATTGTATGAGTGTGCAAAGTTATATGTGGACGTGCAGTACAGTACCGTTTTTGTTAAACACCCTTATTTGTGTTACTGTCCATAATACATCCTCACAGACAGCTAAAGTATAGGTAGATTTTACTTTGATGCTGTTAAGGTATTGTATCCCCTGTGAAGGAAGTATCGGTTATTCTTCAGCACAAACAAGAGTGGAGGTCTGTTATTGGAAATCCATCTTTACATTTTTAGGAAGCCATTTACTCAGTGAAATGTAGGCTTTCAGTTGTTTTCATCCTTTTTTGTTGTCAATGAGCAACGGTGACAGTGACTATCAGAGGCTCTCTTCAGTGTCAGGCAGGGCCCCTGAGGGGCCCACTGAGCTTGTTTTGTGCTGGCACTTAGTCTTGTTGTGGAGGTTGGGGACTATTCCAAGCACTTTCTTCTTTCCCTTTTTCTAATTGCATGCATCTCTTAAAAAAAAAAAACAGGCAATAAAGACACTCTGGCTAAGACAGCAACACTGAAGTTAATGTATTCCATAGAGCGGTGAGGATGGTAGAGAAATAATGACTTCTCTGGTGGAGCATTGCTCCCCTCGGTCCTCCTTTAGCTGACTACCAGAAAGAGGATTCTCCTTCTGATGGAAGACACCTTTAATTGCAGTTTCATCTCCTTCTTTCTACCCTATTAGTCATGTAAAATTGCTTGAGAAGAGAGACTACCTTGCCCATTTTCTGAGTATCTCTCAAGAAAACATGTCTTGTGTGTTTTTGTAGGTCACTTTGCTGTTGGACTTCTTATTATGCAAACTTGTGTACTTCATTGAGTGAATACTGTACAGGGTGATTTGATGCTACAGTTAAGACTGTTACCTGGGAGAGGTGCTGCAGGTCTCATGAGAGAACCAGTGTCACGCTATCCCCAATACTCCTATTAAAACACCTGTCCAGGGAAGAGATCTTATTCTCATCCAATACTCCTGTTAAGGTCTCACAGCTAGTAATTACCTCCTATACCCGCTCTGTGCACAGACACAGAACATGTCTGCATGCAATACCCCTAGGATTCACTGGTTTACAGCTTCCCTGTGTTGCTTTCCCAGTCAAGAGACGTCAATCACTTGTTAGCCTCCAGAGCGATTGGCAGATGCCATATTATTATTACAATATTGTATATTTATATCTACTATATATAGAAAATTAATGCAGAAAATTAATGCAAAAAAAAAAAAATGTGCTGGCGCTTAACTGTGTGTGAGTGCCAGTTAAGTGTTTGATTCTATTTCCAACAGTCACCTCACAGTTTGGGAAAACAGTTTATTTTTTTATTCTCCATTACTTCATCAGCTGTTGCTATGGTAACAATTCCAGTAAAGCACTGGGATGGTGTTTGTGGAGCCATGGTGATATGCATTTAAAGCAGAGTCAAAGGTAAAGAGAGCATGTCATTTCCTGTTTCAAACTGCACCTTCACATCTATACTGACAGATATCCTGGGTCACAATGGTCACTCAAAACTGAAGGATTCATACCAAAAATACAACTATTCACTTTAAGTAATATATTTAAGGCCTGATGAAAAAAGCTGAGCTGAAGTATCCATGTGACATTATTCATCATTCAACTGTTATGCTCTGATGAACAGAGGACATGAGTAAGCACATCCATCTCACAGGTGATTTGACTTTCCATGCTTTACGCTGACACAAGTCACTCTTACTTCTCTAGTTCCCCAAGCTCACTTCTCTTGTCTTAAAACAACTGCACTCACTGAACTTTCTCTACTTTTATCAAGAAGATCTAAGGTCAACAGAGCATTTAATTTGACCATCACCAGTAAAATTCCATAGACAGGAAGGCATCCAAGTGCATTATTTATTTTTCTTCAGATTGAACAATTTGTGTTTAGTTTTAATTCATTCTGTCAGTTGTGAATAATTCTGCCCATTCTCTCTTTCCTGTGGAATCATTTAATCAAAGAAGGAATACGATTAGTCATAACTGCATTTGTGTAGGCGATGTATATTAACAAACCTCCCTGCTCTAGCCAGCACCACCACATTGAAATTCACAACCAGATGCCATTCCGCTCCTTTCCTGCTTTCTCCTCATTTCAGTGAGTGTCAGTGAAACAAGAAATGCCATTTCCCAGTCAGTATGTTTGGCAGTTTGCAGTGCAGTATGTGGCAAAGCTAGGCTAATGGCACTGTAATGGTGAGTTAATGGCTGTCCATGATAAGGAGACAGCAGTGGAAGGAATGGATGGGGGAGCTTTGTTGACCTCATTTAGTCCATCAATGTTGATTCAGTCACACAAACATGAACAGTGAGGAGACAGCAATGTGACTAGGTAATACGCATTTTAACATATATCCCATTGCTCCTTCTATGGTTAAGATACAGAATCTGAGCTGTAATTGTTTAAGTGATGATGAATAGTGAGAATAGTATGGTAATGGCACCGGTAAATTTAGAATTGATTTTATGTCAGGTGTGACTGATTGCAGCAAAAGCATGTATGTGAGAGTGAATGGCCTCCTATCTCTTTTAGTCATAGACGGGGCAGCCACTCAGCTCAGATGATGTACCTGACCTCAAAGAATCAAATCTCATCATCTCCATATTGAGAAGGGACAGCGCTAGAATCACCATTACTCATCTTTCAATTCCAATCATTTCTCAATTTGTTCAAGCTCTTTGCCACTACAAAGGCAAGTGGTCCATAAAGAGGAACGAGTGTGTGCATGTTTGTGTGTGTGAGAGAGAGCAAGCAAGCGAGAAAGGAAAGGAAGATGTGTGTGTATGTGTATTTGAGAGGGCAGGACAATAATGCGTCTTCAGTTTTATTAGTGTAACAAATCACAGTGAGTACAGCTTGTCATTCTCAAAGCTGTACATCGATACGTTATGGGCTTAGCTCATACTGAGCGATATTGCCATGGCTAACATGGGGTAAATTGGATTTCATCATCAATGTTACACTGACAGGCATGTTTGCTTCTTTCCTGGTTACAAGGTTAAGAGCACTGACATTCTATCTGTTATTATGATTGTTGTTATTTGTTCAAAGGATGAATCTAGATTGAATTTAGTTTGCACTGGTTCAGCATTCCTCCTGCATTCTTATTGGACATGTTCCTGCTAAACACCCAGTCTATTTTACCCCATCTGTCATTCACATTTTAAGCGTTGTTTTATTTTCATAAATAAATATCAAATCTCAGTATATTTATACATATTGGGTTATGTGTGTAGAGGAGCAGCGTAGAGTAGCTATAGTTGTTGACTTTTGACACAGCTGCCCGAGGCCTCAGGGTGGGATAAAAATAGTCACTTTTCCCTGTGCCATGACTGTGAGAAGTACAGCACCTCCCCACTTACACATATGGAGCAAATCACTAAAATCACTCAGTACAATGTCATCATGTCATCATATCATCATAGATAGATAGACCAAATTTATATTTCAGATATGTTAGGTTCCTGTTTGTTTGTTTGATTGATTGTTTGTTTAGCAATGTTCCAGGATTTTTCCAGATGTTCCAGGTGAATACTAAACATAGACAGATACTTTTCCAACAAGCACACATGAAAACATCCTGGGAAGAGCATTGTTACAGTTAGACCCATATGTCATATAAGAACTCCCTATGTTACTCCATTAATCTGCCACTATTATGGATGATATTATGGATTTTACCTTTTATTGAAAATTTGATAAATAAGCACAAGTACCTGCTGTATCGTAGTGCACTGGCTGGTGTTTACCAGGGTCAGTCAAAGAGCAAAGACAATTTGGACCTGGCCAAGTCTGAAATTACTTATACAATTACTTACACATGTCCCTGGCACAGAAAAATCTTCCAGGGTGCTTCTCGGCTAATTATTCCATAATTGTTGTTGGTGCCCTGTTGTTGATGGCTTCCACAGTGCTTTATGCGGGGCTGCATGAAATATTAAACAGACTGCTTGCCTTGTCCTGGTCAACTTAATTACCTTTTTCACTGCTGCATTGCTCTCATCTTCAGCCCCTTGTGTTTTTCATCCAACCCTGTTTAAAATATAATACACATAATACCAGCATGCTGTTTTTAATTATGTGCTGCTGTGGAAACATTGTGTAGCATGTCACAGTGGGAGAACTAGTATATACTGTTGGTGGTCTAGTCCAGTTAACTTTAGTGTGTTTTACTTTAGAGAGAATATTTGCCAGGAACAAGAAAATGATGCTATATTGTTACAGTTTGCTTTCACCAATAAACCGCACAGACTCATAAAACATTAAGAGTAAATGAGTAGCAGGAAGCTACAGATTGAGAGGAAAGACATATCGGATAGACGTACGGAAAGCAACACAACTGAAACGAATCTTGACTGGGGTTTGTGAGGTAGGGAACTGTATCCGCTTTTAAGATGTCTCAGGCTTCTGAGAGAGTAACCACATTGTCAGCAGAAACACTTATCCTCCTCTTGTCCCCTGTTTATGAATAATGGATTTAGTGACCCTCTACATATCCTCCATATCTACCCATAACGACCCAGGTCCATCTGAGGAACACAGAGATTTTAACTCCAATTATACAGTAGAAGCACTTGACATTCAAGTTAAATATTGCAAGACACATGTGTGTTTCCTTCATCATTATTGCACTTAGGGCAGACTGTCAGACTGGTGTCTTGTCTCTCAGCTCTAACAGAATTACATTGCAGCCAAGCACTTTAACACAGCCTCAAGTCAGAGATAGCTTATTCCACACCGTCATCAAAGGAGAAAGACTTTGTGTGTGTGTGTAAAAATATTCTGCTACCTTTCTGCTATAGTAAGAGCTGTGCAGTGAAGGCCAGCAGTACTGCTTGTGCAAGAGCAAACAGTCCATGACGTGTCAGCAGCCTACATGTGCAGCACAGCTCATGCAGAGGGATTAGATGGACAGGCACATGTTGTTCCTTTGTCCTCTTCCATCCCTCAGGTAAACACATGAGGTGAAAAGAGCACCCCTGGATCTGTGGCCTCATTCTGCTCAGTTTATCAACTATGCAGCTCTGGAGGAGAGACATGTTGTAGAGACAACAGAAAGGTTGAGTTTTGTTTATATTGCAAGAAATGTTGTACCATAGAAGAGGGGCTAAACTTCATGGCTCGTTCTGTGGGACTTGAGTTGTTGGTATGAGTGATGGTTTGGTTTGCTTTTCCCAGAAGGGCAATGCAAACACCTTGACAACAGTAATTAAAAGTACATGTGAGGCCTAATTTATTTCCTTGTCTTTGTTTCCTCCTTCCACTTGACCTAATAAATCAGCTATGCTTGAAGTATCTGCTTCTCCCTAACTCTTTAATTCACCAGTGCATTTTGTAAAATAGCCCTGCGCCTGACAAGGAGCTGCTATAAAAGATGTAGAAAATTGTTGTGGGAATTCTGTGTCTCTGCTGGATTCAGGCTGAGCTTATCGCTCAAAGTCAAAATTTTAATCTGCCTTCAAGGCTGAAGCATTATAACGTCTGATAAACAATAGCAAAAACATCTACAGTGCATAATGTATAGCTGAGGGTTATTATATATTATATAGGTGCTGCTTATTGCATGCTGCACTTTTATGACTTAAACTCATGTATGCTTATCCTGACTACAGTTTAAGATAACATAAAATCAAATGGGTTTGACATCCCATTCCACTGGGTGATATCATTGTCCAAAGCATCAGAAAACCTCCTTTGTGATTTCGCTTTCACTCTTTCCTCCCATGTCATTTCTGCAACAATTACAGTACACAAAGCCGCTGTTATTTATATGAAAATGTAACAGCTATTGAGTGCCAGTGTTTCTCACCACCCTCTTTTAGTCAATAACAACACAAATCGATGGCCGCCCAGTCAGCCAGTCTCTCTGTGTTTGTGTTTGTTTTTTAATCCATAAACATCCACTCCATAAACTCACAAACTTTGGTCGTCACAGCCATTATTATGGTATTTCCAAGCTGGAAGTAATTGTATAATCATTACCACTTCATGAAATCTTAATAGGTGCTGTAGATTAGAGACAAAGTAATGGCATGAGCCAGGAACCTGTGACTCCAGCAGCAGTAAAACAGATGGCAGGGAAAAGTTTTTGTGTCTGCGCAAAACTAACTTGTATTCATGATTTTAAAGCCTCTGTTTTGTCTATAGATGTTATAAATAATGTTATAAATTTGGTGTGAAAAAAAAAGTGTCTGCAAAACATCAGCAAAACATCTGTCTGAACTTGTACGACATACATCATTATTTTAATTTAAGTCGCACAACTATACAGGAAACTAAATCAATAATTGCTTCAAAGGTGAAACCTGACAGAAAGGTTTATATCTCTCAGGCCCAGTGGGGACTCCCTGGCACCCTGGGAGAAAGGCAAAGACAGTGGTGGGAAAAGAGAAGCAGGAGTGAACTAGTCACCCACAATGCCTTGTCGGGCTGTTGTATTATTTCACTACAAAGGCCTTATCTCACGCCCATCTCCCCGATAAGGTCTGCTGCCACAAACAAAAATACAAGACAAAAAAGAGGGTGAGAGAGAACAAAATGACAAAGCGGAGAAAGACTCCTTCAATGTTTTGGTCTTTTATTACCTTTCTCTACAAGATGACTGATAAAACTCAAAGACAATGAAGGAGGGAAAGGCAGGGGATAGGTTGGAGGAAGGAGAAAGGATAAAACTCAAAAGATAAAGTACTGTGTATGGGCTGAAACCTTTCATTAAAGGAAAATCCTGATGGTAGCACTGAGGAAGAAAAAGGATAAGATAAAATGAGAGAGGTGGCAGGATTAAGTGTAGAAGGACACATGCACACATACACAAAAATGTAAGTTCATATCCATGTTACTTGTATATACTCTTTTCATGTTTTCCTTGTATTGGAAAAAGTACCTGACAGGCTGTCAGGTACAGCCTTGTCTTCACCACCTCCGCCACCTTTGTTGGTGTCTGGATGGCCCTGAAACACTCATGTATACACCAGCATGTATATATGAGTGTGTACCACATCCTCTGTGTGGGACATTATTCAGTATGTGTGGCTTCTTTTTTTTTCTTCATCTCTTCTGTTAGTAGATAGCCAGGCATACATGCAAGTCTGTGCAGACACATAGCCAGGGGGTAAGGCACAGTCTACAGATATGACTTTTTCATTGCTCTTTATTCAAATGAGCTAGGTTACAGTCAGCAGCGCAAGTGACAAGAGAGACTAGAAAAAAGGTGCTCATGAACAGCATGTTATGGCTGCTTCCTCTTCCGACCCTGAACTACTGTGCTCCACTAGGCGGAGTTGCGGAGCAGTGAGAAAACAGAGATCCAGACACTTCTAATGCACAACATTTATCAATGTGGCAGTAGTGCTTGCCACCATGGCCTGATCACTCTCATTGTTTAAACCATAGCTCCAGAAGAATGCTGAGTCAGGAACAGCCTGAGATCAGATCAGTACTCTAGCACATGGCTGGAGTTCAGTTGGCCCAATTTTTATGACACATTGTTGGCCCATTTTGTATCACACTGTAGTATAATAGACACAAACAATATGGGACAACTTTACCACATTTTACTGCCCATTGATGTTTATTACACCACATTTTCCATTTCAGTAATAGGAACTTGTTTAAGTTTTAGATAGACAGTGACTACAGTTACAGGACAGACCTTCAGCGAAGCTTGGCAGGTGTATAAGGCTTTGCAAGGAGCCTTTACAGTGCCCATGAAATCTTGATTTATTTGCAGTGTTTCTGTTGAGGATAGTGGGCAGCTGGTCTTATACTGCCTGCGAGTGCTGAGGGCTATGAATTTTCAGTAGACACCTAGAAATCAGAGTTATAGTCGGCTGTGAAGGACAGATCCCATGGCAGTGTGCTCATGCATGTGTGGTGTGTATGTGTGCACTTCTGTGTGTGAATTGTTCAATAAACTCATCACGGTCCTCATAAAGAAAGCTGACATTTATAGCAAAGCACAAAGGTCAAGGAGTTGGGTCTGATGAGATCATGATGGAGGAAAGCCTGTTTTACCCGGACAAGCACATGAGAGGATAAATGGAAAGGAATGAATGAAAACAACTGAAAATAAATAGCAGTATAAGAAAATGAAATGTTTTAGGTGTGAATATTAGACTAATTTGAATATGCTTCACATACACTACAGGTAGAATACAGATCACTTAGACCGATGATTTATGATGCATCCAAACAGTAGCTGGTTGGGCCAATGTGGGCAGACAGTCTGATAATGTAGATCTAATTAAAACTCCCAGAGTGGGACTGTAGCGTATGTCTCTGCCGACCCACACACACCGGGTGCAGCCATGTCCTCATTAGCACCAACAATGTCACCGGGCCCGGCTAATACAGAGTCTTAAAATGTAATAGAGACCAATCAGTGCCCTGGCTCTGCTTGTATCCAGGTCCTCATGTAAAACTATTCAGATTTTTAAAAACCAAGCTGAATACTAACATGTGCTGCATCTAGTGATGAAGTTAATGAAGACAGTAACATGGGGAAGGGCATCAGGCTTCAGTGTTTGAAGGAACCCCAGTTCTGTGTTTTGAGACTGAAAGTGTTGCCAGATTGGCAACAGAATCTTATGGGCCTCTCATACCTTTGATGAAACACTGAAACTGGTGAGGACGAGTTGACAGGCACACTCCCATTGGCTAAGTTCTGTCTTTTTTCCGTGTCTCTGTTGTCTGACTCCGTCAGATCTGTGAATTTTTGTGTTTGTGTGTGTAAGAATGAAAGAGTAAAGGGGGTGAGAGAAATAGAGACAGTGTGTGCGTGTGTGTATGTGTGTCAATGTGCCTACTCCTGTGTGTGTTCTGGGTGAGCAGTCATCTGATGAACTGCCTTGCCATGACCAAGGCTTGTGCACACCTCAACCAGTCAGATTCCGTTGTTGTTTTTGTGTTGGTTAACAATACGCTCCCCCCAGCACCACAACTCACAGAGCAGCAGTAAGAGGTTGGCAGACCCTAATGGAAACGTCATCTTGCAGATAAAAGATGGTCCCGCTTTGATGAGAGGGGGAGTTATGGGAGGTGTATAATAAAAGAACCATTTCCAATAAGTTCCGAAGCCAATTTAAGAGAGCTCAATGAAGACAGACGCTGTCATAGACAAACTGAAAAGTTGACAGTAACTCATAGCAGTTTGTCAGGTAGAGGGATCTTTCAATACAGCACTCACCTGCTTTAAATCGGACAGCGATAAGTTACAGCCAAAGCTTGATTTTGGAATCAAAAGTCTAGTTTGTGGTTTCATCACTGTTCCTCCAAGTTTTCAGTCAAACTCAGCAGTGATGCCGCACGCATGCTGTGAATGTTTTCTGACTGACGTTGTGCATATAGAAAACAATTTTACTCTGTAATTCCAATTTGAGATTTTGAATTTAGGCAAGTTTGCTGTAAATGGAGTAGGTGTGGTGCATTAAAATGAATATCATTATTTAACAAATGATATATATATATAGTTGTTGTTGTTTTTTTTGTTTTGTTTAGATTTTTTTGTTGTTTATTTTTTAACAAATTATCTGTGCTCAAAAACGTCTCTGTTCTGCTTAGTGGTGCAACAGGAGAAATAAGCAGACCTTAATTCTGACTACAGGCAGTGAAGAAAACAAGTCAAAGTATTCTGTCACATCTCCACAGTATAATAATGGGTGACATCCAACACAAGCTAGACAAATGATTATGGTAATGCAAGCTGTATAAACAAGTATAATACCTATTTTCCATGTGCCCAATATAATCATAATTATTAATATAAAAGCTAAAGCGTCAATGGGAATGATCTGTGTATTATGCAAGTGTGTTTCTAAACCATTTTTTTTATATTCTGTTCATATGCAGTACTTCGCCTCTGCCTACATACACCTAGTGAAGGTGTGCATGTTGTCTATACATTTGCATATTTATTGCTTGAGGCCTTTGCATAAATGATATTCCCTCAAGTATGCAATATGGACTGAAGTGCTTGCAAACATGCATTTATTGTTGTGAATTGAGTTTTAAAGTCTTTCCACCAAAACAAATTCATGCACCGTCAGATCAGCCATTTTAATCTTGTTCACTAGGTGACCCGTTGGCATGCCTTTTTGTGGAAAAGTAAAACGCATATCATGTTTTGCTTCACTCAGGTAAATTCAAAGAATTTAACACTCATTCATTGTGTTCGTAGAAACTGCACTCAGGTGGCGGATCAGTCTTCCAGTGAATTGTGAAATTGTCAGTCTCAGCATGCTCTCTCATTCTTTCAATTTGTCTGCTTTCTGAATACTTCCAACTTCTCAGAGATGACATTCCCCATCACAACGCTGTGTGCCTTTTGAGCAGTAACTTCCTTTTTATCTTGTATGCTGATCTTTATTTCACATATTTATGGGATCCATTTGATTGCTATTATCATCCTGTCAAGCAGAATGACGAGTTTGCCAAAGAGAGACAAGCAAGACATGAGGGCAGGAGTTAAGGCAGCCATCTTATAGATGAGCCCTCTCTTATTTCAAAGTCTAAAAGACTCTCAACAAAGACAGAACATTGTCATCTGCCTTCCTCTTGCCTGTCTTCAGTTTCCGTATTGGAACATACAGTTTAATACTGTAACTGAGTTGCAGCTTTCTCAGTCACTTCTCTTCTGCATTTCTGCATCTACAGTATCTGTCTTTATCTCATGTTGAAATCATCAGAAAATTAATCAGTCTTGCCCGTTCTTAGATGCGCTCTGCTGATGGTGCTTTTCCAGGAGAGGCTGGTGGGTGGGTGGCAGCCATTAGAACATGGTAGCACTTTGATCCACTGGGCGGATTTACAAAATTGCACTTCTAGCTTCTTGTTGAAGGGTGAAGGAGTGGAAATGTGAGGGAGAAAAACAGTGCTTTTAGTTGGTTTTAATGTTGAACATGACTTCACTGGTTCTTGTATTGTGAATGTTTGAAGAAATGTCTTAGTGGAAGTCAGTTTTTCTGTACTTTCCTACAGCAGTTCAGGTTGGTTCTTCATCTTTTCATGAATCTTTAAGCAGCTTCCTCTGTGACGCACAAATAATATAACTGACTCCTACATGCCCTCCAGATTGTCAGTGTAATGACTGCAATGTGATACATCTTCTGTAACTGCCACCCCATCACACACACCTTGCTCTGTCAACTCAGCTTAATTAGCTACAACGATAACGACCTGTGGTGAATTATTGTTTTTAATTATACAATTTTACCGCCACTACAAATAAGATCTGTGTTTATGAGCTGGATACGGGGCAGTCAGCGAGGAATCATTTACAGTCAGTTTTCCCCTCCAAGCTGAAGTGACGGTGAATCAGTGTACAGCAGCTAGAAAGAGAGAAAATTAAATCCAGTTTCCATTAACATGATAAAGTGATTACATCACATCAGAGAGTGCCCTAATATGGAAGTCTGAGCACATGCATGTGCAAGTCTGCTACTAGGGTCCATTGCATGTGTCTTTTTAAATTAAGTGTGTCACACATGCATTTGCCTCCATTGTGTCTGTATAAATATGAGGATTTTTAACCCTCAAAAAGCCCTTTTTAACTTGTGACCAGCCAAAATGTCCTCACAATAAAAAGATGTCCTTACAGGGATGAACTTTCTTTTTACATACACCCACATACGCACAGAAGCATAAAGATTCTATTGAGCCATCACATGGATTAATGGTTGGTAGAGTGGGCTTGGATTTGCTCTCGCCATAACAAGGCTACAGTGCTTCCCCTCTGCTTAGATATCCAGCCTTCATGGCCATGTTACACCTGGATGGTTCTGCTAATGGAAGCATTTTGCTATACTTGCATGCAGGAGACTTGGCACATGGATTCCTTTTTTTATTATTCATATAGCTGTCTTTCCAGATTCCATGCTAATATCAGTCCTGTGACCCTTCCATAAGGGCACCACACATCGATACACTTGAACGGCACGCATGTTCTTGCAGTGTTTTTTTCTAGGACACGTGTAGATGCAGTCACTGTCGTTCCTTGCTATGAATGGCTTCACTAATATATCAGTATAATCCTGATGATATATTTAGGTCTGTAATAGGTCTTTCAGTAGGGAGATCATGACAATGTCACATTTCCTGTTTATATAGTTTGCAACTGTCAAATCAATGGAATCACTATCGGGGAATATTATGTTATGATAGAAACCTATTATACAGTATACATACAAAAGGAAATGTGTATGTGTGGAGGCCGTGCACGCTCTTTTCTGAGCACTGAAAGCACCTCAACTGAAATACTCAACAATTTCCAATACACCAAAAGAATGAAATGCAATTGTGTCTCATTTCCACTGAGCAGATGAGCCCTTTTCTCAGTACAATGTAGCAAATTGGAAATCTCTTATATGTACTTTGTGATTTGGATCGGCATCCTTGAAGCCCACATTTCCACCGTGAAAACAGATCATTTCCTAATAGCTTCTGGCAAAACAGACCATTGCTTTGACTAGCGTTGAAAAACAATTCCTGGCTGCACTGTAAATATTGTGGGAGCCATTCAACCAAATGAAATATCATAGAGGAAGGCAACATTGGAAGTACTTACAGTTCCTGAAGAATCGATGTCGTAAGATACTGGAACACAACAGTTTTTCTGAATGTGTCATGTCTGAGTGCATGCTGACACCAGAACTTAGGTGGGAGGGTAGGGTCATATCAGGACCAGCACAGATTATTATGAATGGAAATGTATCAGATGAAAGTCAACCTACTTAGTCTATCAAAGCTTCTGTGGTGACTAGGCAACCCTTACCCACTCCTTGGTGAGTTTGCATGAGTGTGTTTTGTATTGTCTGTGTCTGGAACAGCTGGATGAAACGTCTGATGCTCCATTGCCAAATGTCACAAGTGGTCTATCATTCTGGGGAAATAAATTGGCTCTCTCTTAAGCAGCAAGTAGTCGACAGGAGCTGCAGCATATGGTCAGAATCGAACAACTGAAGACGACAGTTTCTTCTCTGTTGTAGCTTTTCTCATTATGATCTGGACAGCACCTTGATGATGAATGTGTCTTTGTGTAGAATTCTTTTTGGGAATAAGATAGCTGTGTGCAACTCATGAATCTGTAATGAGAAGCAGAGCATAATCCTTTATGTGTGTTTGTTTCTCTTCAGGTGCTCCTTAATATCATTAACCTGAGGTGTGATAAGCTAAGACATGTTTGCTACTGAGGCTCAGTGGGTCATGATAGCTGTGTGTTTAGTTTAATGCAAATCAGTGTATTGAGCTGAATTCTAATAATAATTTGTTACAGTAATATGCTGACATTGACAACGCTACAGTTATAGAGTTTTATCAGGTTTAATGTTTACCATGTTAAGTTACATATTATACTAAGTAGAGACAAGGCTGATAAAAAGGTTGTTTTTTTTTTAAATCCTGTGATTACTGTAAACATTATTGCTTACATGTACTTGTACATTTACACGCACTTAAAGTATTCACAGAAATTGACAGGATTAAATGAACTTGTAAAGTGCAGATACAGTTTTATTTTATGAGTTCATAAAATTCCAAATAGGTAAATAAAGATATTGCCAAATAATTACTAAAGAAATGACCTGCTAAAATGTAATTTGGTACTGATTGCAGGCAAAATAGTTAAAAAAGAGCATGTTTCTTACATTTTTTAATGGGACGTTTATTGAAAAGGTATCAGGTGAGCTAAATATGCCAAAAATATGTTTGCAAAAACATACTGTACTGTAATATACAGTCATTTTTATATTTACTTAAGTTTAAATGCAGCAGTTCATCTCAAAGTCAATAAATAATCTCTCAAAATTATGAAATAAAATTTTCAATTGCAAAATAGGACAATTTTTATTTATTTTTTTTTAATTTAAAAAAAAAAAAGACTTTCCTATTCATTTTGCTCACTGGCCAGAAACGTTTAAAAACACACACACACTGCTCAGTTATCTGTTTCCATGAAAAAAATATTTTCAAAGGAAAATCTAAATGTGACATTTAAGACAGTTAAGAACATCTGAATTATAGAATAGCACACAAATATGTGCTTTACTTGATAAAACCCATTTTTATGCAAAACCATAAACCTTCAAATATGAATAATTCATTAACAATGTCCAACATGTTCTGTGTACAGCTGTATAGAGGCCAGTGACAGATTGTACACACTGGTTCTTGTTGTTACGAATACTGAATGTGCCAGATAAAGCACCAACAGCTCCTGATACATATATTTTTGCTGTTCTATATCGTTGGTGATTACGTACAGCTGCATAATGTGTAGCCCCCCTCATATGCCAGTGACATTCATACTGTGCCATCCATAGTTCTACACAAGTCTGTCAATTGCTGACAGATGGTTTCACCATCATATCCCCCCCATATCGTATTTTCCATCACGTACAGAGTGTTTTTAGTTATCTTACTATAGGGTTTCCTTACTGAATAATTCAGTGTCATGGCTAAAAACAGTTAAGTATAAACATAGCACAAGCACGTTTCATCTCGCACAGTGTGCAGTAAACATTACACAGCTGGTATGAGCTCTGTCTATCTTCTTCACTAAAATCATCAAAGGAACACCGTGTCTGTGTTTTTCTGTCGCTGTCTCTGAATTTCTTTCTTTTCATGATACAATTTAGGTAAAGCTTCTCCATCAAGGCTTTTCCCACTGACATCACCCTTGTGTCGTCACCTCCCTCACGAGACTATGGTTGGAACCATTTCATCTGCTTTTTTGCTTCTTCTTTTTTCTTAGTAATGTACACGGTGCAGTCACATTTAGTAGGATATGCTAAAGTCCTCACAGCAGTTTTAGTGGCCTGGTCATGCTACTTCCCCTTTGGGTTCAAGGGCATATATCTGTCTGTTGCAATGGAGAAGGACAACTGCGAGGCAGCTAAATCTGCCTTTCTGTCTGGTATAGCACTTACATTACCTAGGGAAATGGCAAATAAACAGCACTAAAATAAAGTATTCTTTTTTTGTTGGATAGATTGAATAGCATAATGTAATACTACGGAATATCACATAATCATCATTTTTGCCTAAGAATGGAAACTTCACAATAATTTCTGAATGCTTTATGAGTGATAATATACATAAAAGAGACTTTGCTGTCTTTTTTGGCATCCCATGTGATTTAATGGATGCATTTTTGGGGTTTATGAGTTTTCAGGCACAGTTGTATTTGCAAATTGTTGCATTTCCTTGTTCTGATTTTGATTTTTCAATATAGTTTTAGTCATATACTTTTTTTTATGTAGATTGCAATGTTTGCAGTTCGGTGTTCATGTAGCTAGTTGTTCACTGTTGACATTTGTACTGTAAGAGCAAAGTCTTTTTCCAAATTTAGTAGCTTTTCTGAACATTCAGAGTATTCTTAGACTGAGTGCAGTCATTATTCTTTCCAGTAAGATACAGTTTGGTGTTCCTGTATCTGTTTTCCATGCTCTGCATATTTTGTGCAGGAGGCCAGCTGGGGCTGATGCAGTGTTGAGGCAAAGCACAGTTGGGAAACAACATCTACACAAGAGGAAGATAAAGACCTGCCTGGGTCACAGAAGAAGTCCATTTTCGCAGCCTACTCTAGTGTTAAACCTGTACACATGTGAGCGAATAAGAGTACGCATGTGTATGTGTGCTTATTGGCGTTGCTGGGAACTGGTGGAGAGGGGTGCTGTATGGATGTAAATAGAGAGAAAAAGACTGATGGCACAGGCAAAGATGTATGCTTGGCTGGAGAAGTTAATAAAATTGAAGCTGTGTTATGATGAATAAGGAAAGGGCCATAAAAGAGAATGTATGTAGTGAATCTCCCTGGCGAGCAGTGCTGAACAGCATGGTGAGCGCACCCAGGGGAAGGCTTTTTAATCTGCAGCCCTCCTCAACACTCTGCGCTGCACAGGGAAATGGGCCCACTGTCTGCTTGAGCTTCAGTAAGATAAGACAAAGATATGGAAACCATGAGCTGGACATAGACAGAAAGGAAACTGTAAATCTATAGCAGAAATAAGAACAATTAGGAAATTATAAGTGGTTTTGCTGAAGATGAGCAAGGAAGTGTTCTGGCACGTAATATAAAAATGTAATTATTGTCTTACAAGAGTCAGTGGATGTATAGTAATAGAATAACATAATAATCATATAGACATAAACATTGTTTATGGCTTTGAACTATATCTGAGAACCTTATTTATGCAGGGGTCTCAATATGTAATTTACATCTTCTCTAATAATAATAATGAAACCAACATCAGGAGCTGTAGCATGAAGGGTACCAGAATAAGCAAAAACACACAATGCTGGAGTGTATGATAGGCCAACTTTTCTTCTTTTTATAAGTGATAAAGAAGACTGCCTACCAGCTACCTAACTGAATGGCTGGGAAATTGAAAAGGTGTAAGAAAGTTTAAATCACTAGTTTGGTCCAAACACAGAATAGCAGATGTCTGCACTTTCATTTGAAATGTTTTCGTCTCCTTCTTGCATACAGTGTGCTGTTTAGAAGTTATATTCGAATGTGTCATGTCCAGTCAGACAAATATGGCTCTTTGTGAGTTGTTATGTATTTCAATGACAATATGTCTGACTTGTCTCCTATTGCAAGAATCTGCGGCTGGTGAAAATCAGGAAGAATGGTAAGGTCTTTACGAGCGCAGCCATGGCAGCTGTTCATTTTTCGCCTGAGTTACTTTCAGAGAAGCCAGTTACCTTGCTGATGATAAATGCCTCTGTATGCTGAGCTGTCTCAGAACTCCAACAGCCTTTAAACCCTGACAGACAGTGCAGCTTCAGACCAACAACCTTAGGCCTCCAACCTCAGACCGTCCTTGAGCGCAACAAATCCATGACAGACTCTCTTCTCTCTGGTCAGCGGCTGCTTCAGCCACAGGTGCCTACACAAAAAACTCACTCAATGTAGAATGTAATTCTCGTGCAACAAAAGGTTGCACCTCCACGACCATGTCACAGGATCATCACTGAAACAATACGTGTAGCTGTAAAGCAAATGTCAGTTGAGAGAGAAATGGTTTGTGATGGGGAGGTATTGGGATGACAAGCAGACTTCTGAACTCTCTAGTAATCTCTCTAGTATTGAGGCAGATCATGGCCAGTTCGCTTTAGAGCAGCTCCTGCTGGTTGCCTTAATACTTTGAGTTCCTTTCCCTTTTAGCTCCCAAGTCAACCTACTCCATTCTTTACCTTCTCCCCTCTCTGTAATCAAGTTTTCATCTTTCTACCCTTGCTTTGTTCTTTCTTTCTCTTTACTCTCTAATTCACTTCCCACATTCATTCCAGCCTCTCTTGTCTGCTCTATCTTCTACTTCTCCTCCTCTCCATCACCAGTCACTGCCTGTGAGCCAGGCGCTGGGGCAGGAGATTAATGATGGTCAAGAAGCTTTGGCAGTGTCTGATTTTCTATTATCAAAACAGAATTACTTGAGCCGAGCTGTATTTTCTGTTTGGGTATGGTGGAGAAGGCAGTTGGAATTGCTCTCTTATCTTTGTGTGGGTATGTGTATATTATAGAAACACAAAAAATAAATTTCCCCAAAATGCACAAATAAAACAATTTATTCAGTGCCAATAAAACACAAGCTAAAAACTACCTTTCCCAAAAATGCATAATGTTCTAAATGTTAAAATAGTAAGAGCCCATACGGGCACTTGTTCTGCCACATAAATGATGTTTCTTTATAGAACTAATACATTCTTACTTAGTGTAGGTAATACTCTGGCTTGCAGTCATTTGTCAGAAGTGTCAGAAGCTTTTCAGGGTACTGGGGCAGTAATAGTAAATATAAAAAAGCTGTATTGTTTTTATATTTTTTTTACTTTCATCATGGTAAATATTTTTTGTCCCTGAGCGACATTAAGGATTAAAAAAGTGAGACACCATTATTTGCTTATGACAATTCCTCCAACTTTATGAAGGTGCAATACCAAATTGCTTGAGTACTCCTTTAAATGTCCACAGCTAGTAGTGCCAGAATTGATAAAAGCTATTGTAAATGTATTATTCTTCTAAGAAAAGATGAGTTACAGCAGTACACAGGCTGACCCAAATAAATATTGATTTTTTTCTCCCTTTGCTGTGAACCAAGAGAAAAGAAAAATGTGTGACAGTAATGTGTCAAAAGAAAAAATGTTCATGAAACGGGAAATTGGAGATATAAGAAAATGCTGTATCCAGCTTATTTATTACCTTGTTTATTTGCATATTTATCACAAGTGTCTCTTTCTACTAAGTTGAACAAGTCTGTTTGAGAAGATACTGTACATAAAACAGGTGATATCAAAACTTCGTAATAGTAGTTATTTCACTGTAAATTTTCAGCTGCCTGTTATTTGAGTTTTTTGCATGCATGTTAGCATCGTAGTGCCTATTAGAGCTACCACTATGGTATCATTAAAAAACTTTTTTCTGTCCCATAGGAGACAACTAAGACTTACAGACTTGGTGTAGGTGGTCGCTTCAGCAAGAGAAGTGTGCGTCACATGTTTTTCCCTCTCTGTTTTTGAAGTCCCCTGTACCTTCAAGGTAAAGCAGACTGACAAGGAAAGGATAAGAAATACAGAAAATGAAACTGAAAAACAGAGAGAGGAAGTGAGTAGGAGTCAAAATCAGGAGAAAGCAAAGCGAGAAGTGGAAGAAATGGGACAGTGAAAATTGAAACAAAGTGATAAAGCAAAGCATGGGGAGAAGAGTAAGAGCCTCAGGCTGGGAGGCACCAGCCCAAGTATCATAGTCAATTAACATCCAAGCCCAGCACTAATTTTCAGTCTATTTCAGACCATTAATTATGTGCACCATCAGTTCCAGCTCACTTGGCCTGACACAAGTCTTCATCACATTGCCTTGGCCCCTACGGATCATGTTTTACCAGGGAAATAGCTGCAGTTTACATATTCATGATGATATGGAGATGAAAATTGTATGGATCAAGGCTCCCTGTTATGAGTCTCAAATGAAACAAGAAGGGATGATTTTACTAGCTCTTTGGATACTCTTGAAACCAAGTACTCCGTTTTAGCAGATGCTTATATTTAAAATACAGCTTAATACAGATTTATTGATCTTTGATGTGGACCTCTATTGTCTGGAAATAATGCAATCTATCAAGCTATACTAATTACCATCAGGCTCCATGTGAATCATTCTAAAGATGAAAGAAAGCTGGATGGTAAGTCATTACAAACATGTCTGGGAGGTGCAAAGGTGTCAGCAGGCTCAGAGGGGGGTAACACCAAGCCTGTCTTTTCAACAGGCTGAACTGTGTTTTCAATCTCTGAACAGGTAAAAGAAATAGCCCTGCATTCAGAAATTAGGTTAACTGTGAGGAAGAAAATCTAGGCCACCAAATGTACAACATGTATGGAGCTGTATATAAA